>LOEQ01006093.1:59298-74806 GCA_001685075.1 Bramus lutescens
CAGAGGAATTCCAGATTGTAGAGGGCCCATAGGTTGAATTACCTTGTTGACAGCCCTTAGATCTGTCATCATTCTCCATTTATCAGATTTCTTTTTTTTGCAACAAACACAGGAGAATTCCAAGGGCTAGTTGACTCCTCAATATGTCTAGCATATAATTGCTCCTGTACCAATTGTTCTAAAGCCTGCAATTTATCTTCAGTTAGAGGCCATTGCTTAACCCATATTGGCTTCTCATTTAGGCATGTTAAAGGTAGGGCTGTTGGCACCTCTAAATGTTTGGTAGTTGCTTTATGTTCTTTTCCAGCCTGAATGGCTGGTGATCTTCGTGCATAGTACCTTATTACATCCTTTCCAGAATTATGAGTTCCTGGAACTGCAGGAATGTTAATCTGTGTATTCCATTGCTGTAGCTGATCATGGCCCCATAAATTTATTGCAATATCAGCATTGGTCATCTGCTGATGAGAATGAGGCCTGCCTTTAAGAGAGGTTTGCATCCCAAGTGAGAGTCAACTGGGGGAGAACTAATTTTTCAATTGCAAGCAGTTGTCATTTGGAGATGGCTTCTGGCTTAGGGACAGCATTTTTGTCTATTTCTCCTCTCAGCATTGGTACCCCTTGTGAACCAGACATGTGAAGTCTCTCTCTGTACATACTGCCATAGTCTCTGTGAGTTCATGTGGGCTCAGGCCCAGATTTTTTTTTAGAAGACCCTGTTTCCTTGGAGTTCTCCATGCGCCACTGGATCTTACATTATATTTCTTTCTTTTCCACAGAATTTGCACCATGAAAGGAAGGAGTTTGATGGAGACATTCCATTTAGTACCAAATGTTTCAAGGTTTTTATTTTACATACTGTCCAGATGTGGATCTGTAGTAATATGTCATTTGTATTTTAATAAACAAAGAGAGTCTGAAGTTCAGAGAGTAAAACAGCAGCACTGATCAGCCTTACAGACCAGGCAGTGATGACACAGACCTTTAATCCCAGTAGCTGTACTAGTTTGCTGTAGAAACTGGGCAATAGCGGGCATGCCTTTCATCCCAGCAGTAGAGAGTAATATAAGAGGGGAGGAGACAGCTCTCATTCACAGTCTGAGATTCCTGGAGGCAGGATTGTCATCTTGGACTGAGGTTGAGGTAAGAGCCAGTGGCTGGTAGTTTTGATTTTCTGACCTTCAGGTTGAACCCCAATTTTTGTCTCTGGGTTTTTATTAATCATGCTACATGGGTCTTAATGTTTTTTTTTGTCATTTACTACAGGAGGAAGCTTCTCTGATGTTAACTGAGCAAGACACTGATGTATGAATAAAACAGAATGTCATTAGGAGTCATTTTTATTGTTATGTTCTTTTTTAATAACAGTAGTATTTGTGTTTGATCTATGTCCCTAGCCTAACTGGTCTCAGGTTCTTGGTCATCCAAGCAGTGTCAGAATGGGTTCTAGGTTATGGAGTTGACCTTAAATCCAATTAGACATTGGTTGGTTACTCCCATAAAATTTCTGCCACTAATGTACCAGCACGTCCTTCAGGAAGGTCATAATTATGGATAGTAGGGTTTGTAGCTGGTTTGTTGTATATTTTTCTCTTTTGTTAGTATGCATAGTGTCATCCAGTACCATGAATGCTAGTTTTAGTCCTTAAGGGTGAAGACTGTAAGTAGGCACCAGCTTGACTTCTGTGTTCAATGAATTGTATAGATGTTGTCTTCAGAAACAGGGCCTTGCTGTCAGTTTGTGAAGCTCAGCCAATAGCCTTGAAAATATCCTGGGTTGTTTGGGGGTTTTCCATGGGGTCCCTTTGGTCAACAACTTGATGAAATTAAACCAATTTCCATCATTGGAAGCTTCCTTTGGTCATGAGAGATGATCAGTTCAATTCTGTCTCCCACATTATTTGGCAATTTTATTTGGATCACATTCATGTATTACTTATTTTTTAGGATGCTACTATTATATTAGGTGTCTATACAGCCCCTCACATGGCCCTTAGTTTTAGCTGTCTTCCCCTGTATTCCCTACCTTGCCTCCATCTTCCCTATATTCTGCTATTTTTAAAATCCATTTACAATTTTATAACTTATTTTGAAAATAAATATATATTGCTCTAGGAATTTCATTAAGTATGATTTTAATACCAATGGAAACAAAACATTGGGATATTTTATCACAGCAACAGAAATGAAACTAGGAAAGTATCTAAATGGTACCTTACTTAATTCTAAACCTCTTTGAGCAGAAACAATCATTATAGCTGTGTATGACTGGGTATGTATTCATTTTGTAAGCTTTGACCTTCTAGTTGTTGAGATTGGATCATCATGAAACATCAAAAATATTCTCTGTTGGCAGGAATGTCATTTATACATATAAGAAATGAAGGTTGTTCACAGCAGTGTTGATAAAACATAAAATTTGCTATAACAACATGTCAAAATTCATGCTCTTCCTAACTATTTCAACTGAGAGCTGTACAAGTAAATAATTTTTTTAAAAAGGCATTTATTCTTGGTGGAGATATTGAATTCTGAGAATTGATAAATAATTGAGGTATATAATATTGAAGATATATTTCAGAATATTTTACTTTATAATATGCCAAGCTATTTTGGGAACCTATTAAAGGCATTGAGGTATACCTGTTCCTATATATCAACCTTTCCTTAGTTTAAAGGTAAGTTGATAATGAAGTTCCAAGGAAGTAACAAAAAAAAGAAAGAAACTAAGGAGGGATCAATAACCTAATCTTTTAATCACACAAGGCTATAGGAGCATATCTCTCCCTGTCATGGAGGTTGTATGAAATAGATGCACTATCACATAAAATATATTCTACTGATTTTATGCAATAGTCTCTCTACCATTTCCCTTCTTTGCAGAGTGAACAAGCTAAAGTGATCACCTACTAATATGAAATGTAATGTTTGAACTTTTCTATGTAGGCCTTATAAAGTATGCAAAAGTCTCAAACTGTAAAGCACACAGATACACACACGCATGAGAGAGAGAGAGAGAGAGAGATAGACAGAGAGAGAATAAACCTGATTTATACAGTTCAATATCTCATCATATCTAGCACTCATCACATTCATTTTGAAGAAAAAGTCTTTAGTAAGAGGATTCTTTCTGGAAAAAAAAACTATGTCCTATGGCTTGAAGTAATTATGTAGAAAAACTAATTGTTTTCTAGGAAACTTGAATATTCAGCTTAAAAAAGAAAATAGAGAGACAAAAACAAAACAAGCCATGCATCCTCGTTTTGTTGATTTAGAAAACTTAAATATTCTTACTGTGGACCAAATGAAGCTCCATATAGAAGATCATGGAATAAAATGTGCCAGTGTAAGCCAACACTGTGCAGTTTTCTATACCAAACACTTGTTTAGAAAGAAGGCCTGTTTTATTCCTCTCTCCTACAATATTAGAATTATACACATGTATTAATATGGCCCGGACAATGTTAAAGGAAAAGCATGTACCTATCATGTCTACCCAACTCTCCTTCAGTTGCAAATCAAAGACACATTCATGTGTTAGCACAGAATAAAATATATTTCTGAAGGCCTTCTATGTAAATGTGTCATAACGACAATTCATTATATGATAAATATTCATCAAAACTAAAAGAATATAAACCCAATGTTATTTGCTTACTACTGGAACATGGGAACTGGAATCCCTAAGAAATATATAAGCTGACTGTATGTGTGATCTGCTTAAACTGTCATTTTAAATGACAATACTCATTGTCATTTATTTTACTCCTTTATTTTTGCCCATTGACTTCCTGATAATTAACTGGACTCAATCACAGTATAATCTATAATGAGGGCAATGCTAGAACAGCTAAAAGAGAAAATGAATTCTATACTCAAGTAGATATACATCCTGACCAACATCTATCAGCAGGTGCTGCAAGACAGTATACAGGACTGAGTCATGAAGCATGGCACAATCCTGGCTTGTGGAGAGATTGCTAACATGAGATGGTGCTTCTGACATAAAATGATAGCAATGTTGCAATAATTCTCAGAGACTGAGGAAAGCACAGTAGAGTACAGTAACTAATGACAGATGTCAGACCTTCCATAGCAATGATAGAATCTAGACATGAAGAACTAAGTGCTCTGAGGCTGTCCTCACATCAGGTCTTTGAGTCCCAATTTATCCATACCATACAAAGCTCTGAATTTGATATCATATATTTACAGGAATAAAAGAATACCAACTTTGCTTGAACTTCATGGCCAAACCTTCTTCTCAAAGCCTCTGAGTAGGTGTGCAAGAGTAGTTTGCTTCATGATACTAGGAAAGTCATCTGTCTACTACTTTCTCTGGAAAGTTCTGTATGACCCATGTTTCAGCCAAGGACCAGAAAGTGTGTTAGTAAAAGAAAACCTAACGCTAACAAGATGAAAGTGTCAGAGTGTATGCCTGATGGATTTGCAGCATGGCCTTCTGAAGCCATAGCAGAGATCCTGAGTTAGAGAGGTTACTGCACATGACTGAGGCACCACCCTCCAGGACGCAGCATATACACTAAACAATGACTATTACGTGAAATAATGTCTTAATAGATGGGAGCACATGATTTGTCTTTGGACCAAGTGATAGAACTAGCAGTATTTCCATCAACTACTGAGCCCAAGAATATATTTGCAGAAATTTTGAATTATACCTTTGCAGCTATAGTCAGTATGCAAGTTGTTGCCAAAGGAAAACTCTTCATTGGAAACACAACAGTCTCATTTCCCTTTGGGCTATTACTGCTGTCTGGTGGTTTTAGACTCCTCCTTCTCAAAAGCAGCAGGAAGAGCAGAGGAATCACCCTCTTGACTGGAGAAAGTGGTTGCCAAGAAAGTGGGTAGCATGTTTGGGATTCATGTGATTCATCTTGATATTCTGCAATTCTCTCTCTGCCCAGTTTTGATAATGAATGGTCAAGTGAAGCTACCACAGCTGAAAAGATCATAGGAACTGTATTCTCAGACCCCTCAGGAATGAAGACTCAAGTCTCTCCATCACACTTGCGGGTGGGATTAGTCAAGGGTGGTACATACATAGTAGTAAGGAAAAGAATCAATGGAAACCATAGGAAGAAATCAGCAGTGCATACAATGCCTGTCTCAAAGAAATGTCCTCCTTTAATTTTGCTGAGGAAAGAGAACAGCCAGATTCCTTGAGCTGCTGGTCCCAGAAAGTTAATTTATTGTATGGAGGGACCAGATCTAAAATCACATGGCTGGGCTCTAGAAGGTCCTAACATACTCCTCATGCAACCATTCTTCTGAGCATGGCACCCACTCTCTTAGTTGCAGAGATATGGAAAGTGGAGTCTTCTAGGGTCACAGTGAGGTCAAGCTTCAGCAATAGTCCTTAGCTAGGAGAAGATGTTTTCTCAAGAATTCCCTCCATTTGTAAGGTCACCTACTGTAGAGTGGTTACTTGATGCAGGGGACAAAGAACAGCCCAAAACTCTGATCTGGAAAAACTGCAAATGCTCATTCGAACCACCACAGAAAACAAAACTTCTGTAGACACCACTTTTTCCTTCCTTTACAATTCAATTTCTCTCATTGTCTTCCAAAATTTTGCCAAAGATCTCCATCTTAGAGCATTGCTTGGAAAATATTATTTAAGATATTGTCTTTCATTTTCTTGAAACATTTCATTTCCCAAATTTATCTTCAAAATATATTCCCAGGGAGTCAAAAGAACTCTTTCTGCTTATCCCACAGGCCCCTCATTTAAAATTGCCCACTTTCTGGCCTCTTTCATCTCTTTTCCTCTGCTCTCTCTGCAATGGTTCAAACACACCCAGCCTTTCAACTTGACATCTCAGTGATGACATGGGGTAGAGTTGAGACCTTTGCTAAAAGCATTCTTTTGTCATCTTGTGATATTTCACCAGGTTAGGGTATATTACTGGGCAGAATGGATTGATTTATATACCCCAGGGAAACTTTTTGGAAGAAAATCCTAACTGAAGGCATAGCCTCAGAACAGAACAACAAGAAGACAAAAATGACACAGTGTGAAGCTCCCCTTTCATCTTTTTTTCTAAGTAGTTTCTTTTGAGCCCTACATGCATAGTAGGCAAATTAATCCCTCCCATTCTAGAAATTTTGTGATCAATCACAATATGAATGGACTTTAGTCATTCAATAATGGGGTATATACATTATCCACTAATTTTAAATTGCCTTTTTAGAGATTTGGGGTTGCTGATTTCTCAGCATGGAAATGCTACTTGATTCTATAATATTTATTCATTAGTTTGATTTAATCAGGTCAGACAAATGAAGGCTGTTGAAGGGTAAATTGATTTGCCAACATATGAAATAAAATTATATGAAGAAATTTTAGAAATATACAGAAAAAACAGCAGATAATATTTGAGGGTTTGTACCAAAGACTAAATAATTTTAGATTTTTTAAGCTTTTTTTCCGCTGTGTTGGCCTCATCATGTCATACTCTGAACTCCATGGAGCTGATTTAAGAGGAAGCAATCCCTGGCTTCAAAACCAGCCTTGATCTGTAGGCTGCTCTGCCTCTCATGGGATGGAGCAAGAAACCTTTGCTTATGCATCTTCGATTTGTTATTGTTCTCTTTGTCACAAGGATGAAGTGCTACAAAGACATATACCTGCCCATCTATGTGTCCTTGGATAATCAGGTAAATGTGCTTTGCTGTATATCAATTCTCTAATCTCTATAATGAAAAGCTTTGACTAGTCTGAAAATTCATTCCAAACTTTAAATGGCTCCTAACACACATGCACACACACACACACACACACTTTTTCCCTCACACCTGAAACATAATAAATACTTAAGATATGTTGACTTTATTGTTGCTAAAATTAAAGTTTTTATGACATAAGAAGTTACAAGATAAAATAATCAACTCTGAGTGGATTTGAATGATTATGATACCCTTAAAAGCTAAATAGAAAATTCTTGGGTTAATAGAGAATTGCTTCTTAAATAATTTTGAACTGAAAAGTTTCATGAAATAATAAATTTTAAAAGATAATTTGATTCTCCTGTAGTCTATTAAGCATCTGCCTATGTGCTTTTCATCCTAAAGTTAGTGTATAAAAGAAAATGATAGGAGCTCAGGTGTACACTAGCATACAACATTGTGTTCTTGACTAATATTTTCTAAAAAAACAAAACAAAAACAAACAAAACTCCTGAAACATGCTTATACTCACACACTCATACTCACAAATAACTATAACATGAATTCAGAATGAAATCAAACTGTCTTAGATAAACTGCTTCCTTTATTTTTTATTAGACACCTGATCCCCATCACAGAGCCTCCAGGAATGTACACACATGACATATAATTAATTGAGTGTCAGATCATTTGTTCCTTGATCTACAACCAGCCTGCTCATGGCTAGTATCAATCAGAAAGTGACTGATTAACTAGATAGGCCGTTTGCAGAGTCCCCTGAAGGCCAACGAATTCCAGACTTTTCAACCAGGAAAGAAAATCAATTTCAGAGAAATGGACATTTGAAAGTGATAATGTGTATTAGGTTTTCCCTTCTTACTCTTCAGGGAAGGTAGAAATCTCTTTTAACTGTAATCATTTGAAAATCTCATGACCTAAAATTGGATAAAAATAGTGAATACTTTTTCCCTATCTATAATCTGTGCTTTGTATAACTTCACATTGCTAAGTTAAGCTACACAAATCCGACTTAGAATATCTCAGTGTTTTAACTCAAATGATGGTTTCAGAAAAAGAATCCAACAAATTTGAATGAATTCTTACATGACAGACACTACTTACAATGACTAGAATGTGACCAGGTTTGTGTTACATTTTAAATTGATCTCATTTAACAGTCAAATTTCTTATATTTGTATAAATTTCTTATATAATTTATTTGTAATCACTGAGCAATTGAGCCACAGAGAAATTAAGTAACTTGGCTAATGATTGTCAGTGTACCCATATAGTATATCCAGAACTCAAGCTCTTGTCTACCTTCTAACATGAGACATGGACATAACTTCCTTTTTAATGGCATTTTCCTTTTATGCAGCTGAATTACCATGGTTGTCTGAGCTGACAAGGAGCACCAACCTCTTTATAAATATAGTCTACTCTGATTATACTACTAATTTTAACATTTTCAAACCTTTAAAAACTTACAGGATGCATAAACATTTGTTGCAATGTTTAATTTATTCTAGAGGATACCTACAAATATTGTTATATATATATTTATAACTTCTGCCAATTTTCTATTTTGTAGACTACTTTTGACAGTAAAATCTAGTCAAGTTTTGTTAAGTCTTTGTGTGCTAACACCAGTGTATGGTAGCCATGTGTTATTTTATACACACTAACTGTGGGGCTCAGGCAATATAAGCAAGTTACTTCACCACTCTGAACTTCTCTGTCCTCATCTACAAAATGAGATTGCTAATACATCTTCTTCTTTAGTTATTATTGTTCCATAAATATTTATTTTTTTGCTTAACCTCTTAGTTAAATAGACGCTGCAACACATGATTCCTTTTTTTCTTGCTTCAAACAATCTCATTTGATTCCCTCTCAGTTCTACCACCTAGGAGTCCAAAGGTCCAATCTACAAGATGAAATCCGTATGCAGAACCATTATCCGACTACTTTCCTATAGCTACTTGGATCTTAGACTGCAGGAGAACCTACTACTAATATTATGGCAAATGGACATACTATTAAACAGACTCCTAATGACTTATTGTTATACCCAGAAATCAGGGCATTTCTCAGTCCTCATCTAAGAAGTTTCTATTAGCAGTAGCAATTTATGCATAGAAGAAGAAACTATAAAGTGCTCAGCCCTAAATGAAATGTATATAGCAGCCCAGTTCCCAAGGCTCAGGGACCACTGCAGAGGAAGACTGTAAGAGTCAGAGCCAGAGGATGAATATAAGAAAACTTTGCCTTCTGAACACAGCAGTGTATGTGTCCATATTAACTCATAGAGTTGCAGCATCATGCCCAATGCCTGTGTGAACCTAAGCCAAACAAATCCCAGGATGGAGATGGGAGTTCAGCATAAAATCTCACCTCTAGCCATGGAGCTACTGGCAATCAATAGTTGCTGTGAGAGGAAGAGACAGTTCAAAAGTCTAGCCCCATGTAAACTGATCGCTCTCCAATGGAAGACCACACACCCAAGAATATTTTGGAAACAATAATTTGTGTTGAAGGATTTGAAAAAGGACACAAAGTTTAGTGAATAAGGAAGGAAGCTGGATCTTGGAAGGGTTGGGGAATGGATATGACCAAAATACATGGCATAAAACTCTCCGAAAAAAGAAAAAAAATCATTACGATCCCAGAAATTATTATCCCTTAAAAATAATATGTTTCTATTTACCTTTTGCCTCAATATGCTAATAAGAAAAGAGTTAGATATCAAATAAGTGTTATTCTTCTGTGATGAGAATTTATGTAAAAAAAGATGATCAATAATATAGAAATGGCTGAGACTAACAGAGGAAAACATATATCAGGAACACATGTTGGTGTGAATATTTTCCAAGTAGAATAGAATAATGATACTTAAATTGATGGTGTTTGACCCCAGGACAAAATCATTTTGAAATGAACTAGGTCTACTCTATATCTTTCCTGCAAATGCGTTGATGACATCATTGTTACAGCTTAATTTCTTTGAGATTCAAGGATTTTCATTAGTACACCCTTCTCTAGCTACACTTCAAAGTCTTAAAGAGCAATACTTTATAGGTTAACTATTAACATGAGAGAAAGAGGAGAGAAAAACAGGCAGAGACAGAAAAATACAGAGGCACAGAGACAAAGAGCCACAGACAGACTCAGAGAGACAGAGAACACAATATTATTCCTTGGTTTTCAGTTTTGTCCACTAACAGGACTAATATTATCTGCATTGTAAGAAATATAGAGTGAAATCACTTAGACCTATCTCACCAGTATGTGTGTTTCATTAGGTTTTGGCTAAGAACCAGGTATATTTTGCTTTGAGAAACAATTAAGATACTTCTCAATGCTACTATAGGTTAAAACAGCAGCTTTTAAAAGCTGAATTGTGATCCAAGTTAGGTTATGGCAGGGTACATGAGAAAATGATAAGCAAAATTTTATCTTGGGAGTTCATGAAACTAAATGTTTATGTCAAAAAGCTAGCTTTTTCCTGAAAAAAAATGTTCACCATCCTTGATACTAAAGTGTTATTTCTTTTATGAAATGATGCCATATTCCCATGTATGAAAAGGATCCCAAATCTCCCTGGACACAACCACCTTCCTTTCTCACTCAATTTTGTCCTTTTTTCTTCATTAAGAACAATGTGTTATGTCCAAATATTACTGTATGTGTGGCCTTCTGATGGAGCATGCTCAACTTTCTCAGGAACTGCACAATTAAACCGATCATTTATTTCTCTGCTGCTAACTATGAATGATAGCATCTCAACTAGGGGTGACAATTTAAAACCTTTAATTTTTTGAGAATTTCATATATGTATACTGTATTTGCATCATTTCTAACCAGTTTCCTCTCCCTATTCAACTATTAAGGCTCCATGCCCTTAATATTATTGTAATGCATATACACGTATAATCAACCTGAGTCCATTTAATGATGAGCATATGAATATGTGTTTAGGGATGATCATTGGAGATTGGTTAACATATCAGGGGATTCATCCCTAAAGAAGAATGTCTCCCTCTTTCTTAGCAGCCACAATTTGCCTGAATTTCTTCATGTAACTGTCACCCCTGACAATGTGTGATTTTCTGCATCCATGTTAGCATGTCAACTGATGGTGTCATTGTGCAGTCTTTGTTTAGGAAACTATGTCATTGAGATTAATGGCTGAAGTTTTCTTGTCATGTCTAGAAGGCACTATGTAGAAGCAGTTTTCCTAGACTTCTGGTTCTCATGATCTAATGCTCCTACTATCTTTTATAAGATAAACTTTACAAATATCTGTAATTTTCTTTCTGTTCAAATTATTCTTATTTACTTCTCTTTTGAAAATTGAGATTTTTTCTGAAATTAAATACCGTAGCAAAAGCAACATGGCTACACTTCATAGTTTGGGAGTCCTAAATGACAGGAACTTGAGGCAGTTGGTCACATTGCATCATAGTGAGAAATCAGAGACCGACTGAGGCTCTTAGCTAGTTTTCTCCTTTGTATTCAACACAGTGCCAAGATACCTAAGGGGGGTGTTGCCTACTCTTAAGGTAGGTCTTCTCATCTCAACTAACCTAGTAAAATAGTGAATAATAAAGTAATAAAAATAAAGTAATAATTTATCATAGGTGTGGTGAGAAGCTAACCTGATCTAGGTAATCCCTCATAAGTATGTCCAGAAGCCTGGCTCCCAGGTGATTCCAAATTCTGTTGATAATCAACTCTCAACCGTCACAATTATTAGTTCATGAAATGTATAAGTATCCTGGGTAGATAAATCATGGGAGAAAAAGATAGAATTAGTAGAAGAGAAAGAACTGGATGGGATAGAATTACCAGAGAGGAATTTTTGATTGCATTTTCTCATTTTATTTGACACTTTATAATGGCTTTTTGTATATGTACATATTGTATGTTGAGTATACTCTTGTTACTACCATATATTCTACTCCTATCATCTCTTGTTTCTCCTCTTTCTCTCCCTTCATACTTTACTTCTTTAATGTCAGACACATACATCCCCCCAACACACAAACATAATCAATGAGAAAAAACCATTTGTCTGAGATAGGCTCAGTTCATGTGGCACAATTATCTTTGGTAGTACCCGTTTTCTCACAACATATCTTCTTTCTTCTTTGTGGCTGAAAAAATCCCATTGTTTATATGCACATATTTTTCCCATTCCTTTCCTGTTGGAAACCTTGTTTAGTTCCATAATTTAACTATTGTAATTCATGTTGCAGAAAAACAGGAATGGGCAGATGTCTCTATGCTGTGTAGGTTTGTATCCTTTGGGTAAATATCCAGGAATGCTATAACTGGGTCATATGGAAAAATCTGTTATATTTTTAAAAGCCTGCATACTGATTTCCATAGAGATGGACCCATTTGAATTCTCACCAGAAGTGCATAAGGGTTTCCAACCAGCATATGACCATTCTATCTTGGATGAAATAGAATTCAATAAAGCTTTTCTTCCACTTTTCTGATGGTTACTGAATATGAATTTTTTTCATATGTTAATTTGCCATTTGTATTTCAACATTTGAATATTATCTATTCACTTCATTATCCCATTTATTGATACATTTTCTTTTTGTTATATTTTGGTCTTTTGAGTTCTTTGTATCTTCTAGATGTTAATGGAGCAGATGTATAACTTGCAGAGATTTTTATCTCATTCTGTAGGATTTCTCTTCTCTCAAGTAGCTTTCCCTTTGCTATAAAGAAGCTTTCTACTGAGTTGATGCCTTGTTTGTCAGTTATTCTCATTATCTTCTGAGTATCTGGAATCCATCTGACAAAAGTTCCTGCGCATAGGCCTAGACCTTAAATTGTTCTTTCTTTTTCTGTCCTTGTTTTTCTCCTTCTCCTTCTCCTTTTGTTTTTGTTTTGTCTTTCAAGACAGTATTTTCCAGTTGTAGCCCTGGCTGACCTGGAACTAACTCTTGTAGGCCAGGCTGACCTCACACTCAGAGATCTGCTTAGCTGTGACTCTCGAGTGCTAAGATTAAAGTCATGTGTCATCATTGCTGGGCTTAGTGTTCTTTCTAAGGTTTCCTCTTGCAGTTTTAAAATTCCAGGTCTTACATTAGTGTATGACATCTGTTAACATTGAGTTTTGTGCAGGATGAGATACAGAGATCCAGTTTCTTCTACGTATGGTTATCTAGGTTCTCTAGCTGCTGGGTGAAGAGGCAGTCTTGCCTCTGGTGTGTTCTTTTGCCATCTCTGTCAAAAAATCAGCCCCAGTTGCTTGGATTTTTTTCTGGTTTTTCTATTCTGTTCCCAACAGAGCTCTTCACAGGGACTGCACAGAGAAGTCTCAGAAAGTCGTCCCTATGCCATTCAGCTTTGTCATGCTATTTGGTAGCTGCTTTCTCAACTAGAACTGCTCACAATGACAAATCATTCCATTATCAGGTAGGAAATCCCCTTTGAAGTCGTTGATCATGGCATGGAAAAGCATTCTTTAGATCTAGGGTTATCCGTGGACAGGAAATCGTTCCTGTACATTTCCACTAGAGACTCTCTTGTTTGAAAACACAGTTCTCATAAGCTCTTACCCTTGGCTTCAGGGGTGACTCCATTTCTGTTTTGTTTTTGTTTTCTCACATCTATACCAATATCTTTTAAAACTTTAAACAAACCTGAAAATATATAACAGTTTTCAAAAGTCTACTTTGAAAGAAATATCAAGGGGAGGTGAAAGATTAGGTGGTTTTTGAAAATGAATATCATAACATTTGTACATTTTTGGGTAAAGTTGTGACATTTAAGGTGGTTGAATTAACATTTTAATTTTTCTGGAGCAGTTCAATGAGTTTAGAGGAAGAATATTAAGTGTTTTTCAATAAATGCCATTGTTTTTTAATGCAAATACGCACTGTGCATTCATTAATTAAAGGTTACTCCATAACAGATTCTTTTCTAATTTATTAAAGATCAGACCTTTAGTCGTTAGCACAAGCATGTTATTTAGTAAGTAAAAATGCTTATGGTTCAAAGACCAAGAAACTCAAGACTGGAAAATTATTCTTATGTAGTTTCTGCATAATAGTTAGTGTTCCTAACCTTTCCTAAAAACTTGAAAGTGAAACACAGATGAATAAATAAATATGTGATCTCTCTTACCCCTTGCATCTTATAATTAATACTGGGATGGGATTTTAAATGTTAAGGAAATAATAATTTTCCTTCAGCAGGGTTGAGAGAATTTTGTTTATTAGTTTAGTGTGATTCAATTTGTAAAAATGTGGTTCATTGATCTTTGCAAAGGAACTTTAATTGGAAATGAATATCACAATCTATTTGCCACACCAATGAGTCCAAGTTGCTGCAGCTCATTAAGTACTACACCTGCTATTTAACTTTCCAGGGTAAGAAAAATACCTTTACTTAATACATTCAGAATTGGCTGGTATGGGAGTTCAAAAAACAATAATTTATTTTATTTACTTAACCAGTTAAATTATATCTTAATTATTGGATAAGGATAACTATGACCTATACATACTTCACATGGCTCTCCACTTACAGATGCAAATTATTTTCTTAGGTACATTTAAATGGCAGTCTTAAAAAAGTCTGACTAACAAATGAGGAAACTGCTTTGTTTGCTTGTTATTTGAGTAGGGTGTATACACCCAGTACTTTTAATCAATTTTTAAAAAGATTTCATTGATAATTTTCTACAACATGTTTTGATAATATTCCCAACCCCCTCCAGGTCCTCCCAGACAGTTTCATTTCTTTCTCATTCAGTTTTGTGTGCTTTTATTATTATTAACATCAGAGTCAATTTTGTGCTGCCCAAATATTCTTAGATGTGTGACCTAGTAGGTGGGTTACACTTTTAGAGCAAACCGACCCTTCTCCTTTCAGTAGCTAAGAGTTTCTAGTAGCTCCATAGTTAGGAGTGGAATTTCATGCCCTACTTCCCTTTCCATGCAGGGATTTGGTCTAGAGTAGTTTTGTCCAAGCCCTGTGCCTGGTGTCACATCTAATGAGAGTTCATATGTGCAGCTTCCCTGTTATGTCCAGAAGAGTCTCTATTGCTGCAGAAACCACATACTGGAGTCCCAAAACACAGAGGAATCCAGCTGGTGCTGACCTTGGAGCTTCATCCCTATGGGCTAGGTTTTACAATATTAGAAAGTACGATCAGTCCTACTGGAGGAGAAAAGAAATCATCAATTTACCCGTGTGTAAATCCTGTGAGAGGCAACAAAAACCAGTCTGGCTAGATAGGCCCATTGGTGTAACAGTGGCACAATGGTCAAAGGAGTAGCTAACTACTTTATGGTTGGATTTAACATCCACCCTGTATGATGAAACTCATAACTGCAGTATTAGAAGGCTAAGAACCTATGATTAGGCAGATCATGGGCCCTAGTAGAGAACCTAGTACTATTGTTTTTTGGTAAATAAATATAGTATTAAATCAGCTCCTAATGATCTATGATTATAGATATAGATTAAGGAATCACCCAGCCATCGTTATAAATACTTCTGTTTGCAGTAGATGACACTTATCATAGAAACATACAGTTATCAAAGGAGCTGAGAATAAGTGACTGTAATATATCTAGACAACTAGAGCATATAAAGTGTACCCCATCTTCTGAAGGTCATTTCAAGGGCAGAAAGAGTATGGAAAGTATTTTTTTGTCAAGAAAAAAATGAGGAAAAAGCAATACACAAATAAATCAAACAGTATGAGTACCTATTGGTTTTAAAAGTTTGACACTCGGGGCTGGAGAGATGGCTCAGTGGTTAAGAGCACTGGCTGCTCTTCCAGAGG
>LOEQ01006093.1:74877-87810 GCA_001685075.1 Bramus lutescens
CTGTACTGAGATCTGGTGCCCTCTTCTGGCATGTAAGCACACATGGAAGGAATGTTGTATACATAATAAATAAATAAATCTTTTTTCACTGATAATTCACTTTATTTCTTGTAGTCTCTAGAAACAAATGGGTAAGTGTAAATAAATCTTTAAAAAAAAAGTTTGACACTCAATTCTCACCTGCATGAGAGTCCCAGAATTGTAATTTGGGAAGAGAATGCCAGTTAATTTGAATTTCTTGAAAGATTCTCTAGTTATGCTAATACTCAACCAAGGATAAGAATAACTGTAAAAAATAAAAGAAAATAATAAATATTATAAGCCACTGTAGAAGGATTGACCCAATTATATACAGGATAGGGCTTCTTGCAGAGAAAATTCTACAAAAGTACATAAATATAGAGGGTTTTATTCATTTTAATAGTGCAGGTGGTACTTAATAACCACTAAGAAAATAAGAAGGCTAAAACAATAAAAATATAATAACAAATGTGCATAAGTATTGCAGAAACAGATGAAAGCAGCTAGTTTAGACCAGGTGGATGTATGCTTTTCTGAAGGTTAATATATATTTAGTCTGAAACATAAATGGGATCATTGAACTATTTATATTTTAATGAATTTGGAACTATTTTGAATTTTCTTAATAATCCTAAGTCCTCAAGTGTAGAGAGTTCCTTACAGCATTTATTTGGTTCCCAGTAGTATTCCCATATAATTAACAATCTGAATCTCACAAACAAAGGAAATGATGTCCAGATCTCTTATTGGAAACTGTTAGGACTTGGTTACATGAAAACACAGCATCCTGTCGTGAGGAAGACACATTTTTTGATGGTGTAGCGGCTTTAGGTAAATGCAAACGATTTCAGCAATAGGACAATGTGGCCAGAGCCAAGTAAATGTGGTAGGACCAGAGCCCCATCAGAAACTGTGCTACTTCAATAGAGCATTCCATACACCAGGTCAAAATTGAGCCTACAGCTGGGGTTTGCTATTCTGAATATTAAAATCAGCCACTAAACCTAATTCAACAGCACTGTCTTTATCCTCTACACAGGTGCATACTAAGTAGGTCTTCAATGGTCAAAAGAAACATTTAACCATAGTTTTTGCCACAGATTATATATATATATATATATATATATATAACCAATTTTTCTTTTTTATTGGGCACACATCTTTTTGTTACTGATTTATTATACCCTTGCCCCTTATGAACTTCTTTTACTCTCTCTTATGACAGAAATCTACTTAAGGTTTAGATGGTCTCATTACCCCTTCTCTGATAACCAATCCACTCTTTTCCTAGAAGGGAGTACATTTTCTTTTACCAGCCAAAAGAAACACAAAGATGATAAACTAGTACTTACAACATTACTTTTATTCTATTAAAATCTAAAGATAACACATAGCACTAACATAAAGATGGACTTTTACGATTCTCTGGGAGGTATCATACAAAAAATATTATAAGCTTGTCATGTAGTGTTCTTCGAGTTCTTCACTGAGATACATCTACTAATTTTTCTTGAACAATTGCTGAGTAGACAGCATCTATATCCTGGGAGACAGTTGGGCAACATCTAGGTGATAGATATACTAGGTAATATGGATATGTCACCTGTGGCAATGAAGGTATTCTATGTTTATATCTCAAATGTGTCTCCAAGGCCCATGTGTCAAAGGCTTGGTTAATAGCCATGGCAGACTATCTGGAGGTGGTGTAACCTTCAGGAAGCTGGTTACAGTAAAAGAAATTTTCATCACTGGGAGATGCTGAAATCTGAAAGTTGAGCATGAGTGGAGCAAGGAAAGTTAAAGGGAGAAAACAAAGTCAAGCAAAATGTACCTTAGGATGGGTGAGGACCTAAAGAGCATGGCAAAGACAAGACACCAGAGACACTGTGAGTTGACAGAGGTTCAGAGTGTATGGAATACAGTGATACTACGTTAGACAGCAACAGGAGACCGACTTCCCAGGAGTTTAAAAATAAAGGTTTGTTTAATTGTGAGTTTATGTGTCTATGTAAGAGTTTGGGACACTTATATGTTGGTTCCTGAAGAAGTCAGACAATGGTATCAGATTCCATGAAGCTAGGGTAACAAAAGCTTGCAAGCCTTCCAATAGCGATCCAAGAATAGATCTCCATCCAGCCTTTTAGAAGAACAGCAAGTGCTCTTAAACATTGGCCCATCTTTCTGCCCCCACTTGGCGTCTAAAAGCAATTTTATGCCCAGGCCAACAGAAACATGCAGAACTACATTACATGGGCTTGCATCCTGAACATGGTTTCATGGCATCAGAGAAAGTATTGAAAAGACACAGTAGCTTTTGTCTGTGAGGTCCCTGAACAGCAAAGGGCCTTGATCCTGTACCAGAAGATCCATTGGAGGGGTGACTGTATTCCTGACCCACAAGTAGAAGCCGCAGAATGGGAGCACAAACATTCCTCAACCCACTAACCTCTCTGGTCATTCTAAAGGGGCTTTTCCCCCCAGCTACTACCTCTCTCCCTTTCCTAGCCCAGCTTGCACCCAGGCTCCCCTTCCCTTCTTCAGGGCCAGAAGATCATCCAGCTCAGCCTGTTTTGTGGCTGGGACAGGGGGGTGAGTGCAACCAGGAAGGAGTTGCTTTGTTTAACTAAGCCTGCAGGCAGCAAGCTAGCCCTTTTGTCTGAGAGGTCCCTGGACACCAAGGGACCCTGATCCTTTAAAAAATGCTTTTAAGACCCCAGGCAGGCACACAGAGCTTGTCTGGTAGCTAGTGTATGGCGGACCCAGGCTGATGCAAGATCTCAAGCAGCTGGTGGTGGGTCCTGGCCCAGCCATGTGGCACTGAGGTGTATGGGTGTGAGCAGGTGGCAGGTAGAAGGCACGTAGACACATTGTAGAGGATAGAATTGGATATTTATTACTTAAAGAAGGGGGAAAGTAAGGAGAGAAAGAGAAAGGGAAGAGAAGATGAGGAGAGAGACAGAGAGGGGCCCCAAGAGAGAGACACACTCATGTGCCAAGAGAAAGAACTGAGAGAGATCCAAGATGGCAGGTGAGGAGGGCAGGGTCAACGGGAGTGGGCGTGGCTTGCCTCTGAAAGAGACAAAAACCATAACATTCCCACCTTTTTTTATAATAAAAAGCAGGAGATTAGACACCACAGTTTGACAGAATAGGTCCGGCAAATTCTCAAAACTGGCATAGTTCTGGGCATTATCTTTGAGGGGTGAACCCGAGAGGCTGAATGGTGGCCACATCCTGGCATAGCAGGTCTCTTTGTTTCCGACTGGTGTCTATGGCATGGAAAGGTCTGGTGTCCCTTTTCCTGTTTAAGGTATTGAAGAACAAAGAACATCTATTGGAGAGCATTTGAAGGAAGAGATGGACAGAGGCCAATGCAAGAATTCCTCCAACAATCTGAAAAGCAACATGATAATATCAGAACCCAGCAAACATACAAGAGGAAGACTTGAACACCCTAATGCAGAAGAAGTAGAAAAAATAAACATTATGAAAGTGATAGAGTCCCTTAAACAGCATGTAAAAAAAACTCCCTTAAAGAAATGGATGAGAAGAATAACAAAAAGGTTGAAGAAATGAATAAATCCCTAAAAGATACCCTAGGAAACCAAGAAAAAACAATCAAANACCAGAAAACGGAAAGACCTCCGATGCTCTTGGATGGATAGGATCAACATAGTTAAAATGGCAATTCTACCAAAAGCAATCTATAAGTTCAGTGCAATCCCCATTAATATCCCAACAAAATTCTTCACAGACCTTGAGAGAACAATAATCAACTTTATATGGAAAAACAAAACACATAACCGAAACCCTAACCCTAAACCTAACCCTAAACCTAATGAAAACAATAACCCTAACCCTAACCCTAAGCCTTACAAGAAGCCCAACCTCAAAACGAAACACAACCATAACCCGAACCCTAACCTGAACCCTAAAACTAACCCTAGACCTAACCCTAACTCTTACCCTAAACCTAACCCCAAATTTAACCCTAACCTCAACCCTAACCCAAACCCTAACCTAAAGGTAACCCTAAGCCTAATCCTAACCCTAACCCTAGCCACAGCCCCAGCCCTAACCCTAATCTTAACCCTAATCCTAGACCTAACCCTAACCCTAACCCTAAAACTAACCGTAAACCTAAACCTAAACCTAGCCCTTTCCCTAACCCTAACCCTAACCCTAACAATAACCCTAAATCCAACACCAAACTCAACCCCAGCCCTAACCCAAACCCTAACCCTAACCCTAACCCTAACAATAATCCTAACCCCAACCATAAACCTAACCCTAACCCTAAACCTAACCCTAAACATAACCCTTTCCCTAACCCTAACCCTAAACCTAAACCTAACCCTAACCCTAAACCTAACCCTAGCCCTAGACCTAGCCCTAATCCTAACCCTAAACCTAATCCTAACCCTTTCCCTAACCCTAACCCTAAGTCTAAACCTAACCCTAACCCTCGCCCTAACCCTAAACCTAACCCTAACCGTAACCCTAAACCTAACCCTAACACGAACTCGAACCCGAACCCTAACCCTAACCCTAACATTAACCCTAACCCTGACGTTAACCCTAACCCTAACAATAACCCTAACCCCTAACATTACCTCAAACTAAACCCCAAACCTAACCCTAAACCTAAACCTCACCCCAAACCTAAACCTAGCCCTTATCCAAATGAAATTCCTAACCCTAACCCTAACCCTATTCCTAATCCTAACCGCAATACTAACCCTAACCCTAACCTTAAACATAACCCTAAACCTAATGAAAACCCTAACCCTAACCCTCGTCCTAATCCTAACCCAAAACCTAACCCTAACTCTAACCCTAAACATACCCCTTACCATAACACTAACACTAACCCTAACCCTAACAATAACAATAACCCCACCCCAACACCAACCCTAACCCTAACCGTAACCCTAACCCTATCCCTAACCCAAGCCCTAACCCTAACCCTAACCCTAACCATAACCATAACCCTAGCCCTAATCCTAAACCTAACCCTACCCTAACCCTAACCCTAACCTTAGCCCAACTGTAACCCTAATCCTTACAATTACCCTAACCTTAACACTAACCCTAACCCTAACCCAATCCCTACCCTAGCCCAAACCCTAACCATAATCACAAACTTCACCCTAACACTAACCCTAACCCAAACCCTAAACCTAACCCTAATCCTAACGCTAACCCTAACCCTAACATTTACTTATTTAGAAACTTTTGTGAAAATCTTACATGCATTTCTATCAAAAGAGAATCACTCTGTTCAAACATTACAAGGGATTGAAAGAAGTAAAGGAAGTGTTTCATTTCTTTCGAAATCCTATACTTTGAATCATAAGCTCTTTCTTTTGGAAGACTTTTTACTTCTTCGGAAGCTTTAGTGAGAAACTGAGAATCACTCTGATAAAACATTGCAAAGGATTGTTAGAAGTGAAAAATGTCTTGCCTTTCTTTCTAAATCCTGTACTTTGAATATTAAGCA
Organism: Bramus lutescens; assembly: GCA_001685075.1. NCBI lineage: Eukaryota > Metazoa > Chordata > Mammalia > Rodentia > Cricetidae > Bramus > Bramus lutescens. The sequence continues at coordinate 80,399 of LOEQ01006093.1, forward strand.
CTTTCGTTTGGAAGATTCTTTACTTCTTTAGAAGCTTTAGTGAGAAATTTAAAGGCCTCAAAGCACTCTGTTACAATATTGGAAAACATTGTTTGAAATAAAAGGATTGTTGAATTTCTTTCGAATGGCTATAATTTGAAATATAAGCACTTCCTTTTGGAAAAGTCTTTACGTTTTTATAACCTTTAGTCAAAATCTTAAACGCATTTCTCTCGAAACAGAATCACACTGTTCAAACATTGCAAAGGACTGTTAGAAGTAAACAGAGTGTTGCATTTCTTTCGAATTACTGTACTTTGAAAGAAAAGTACCTTGTTAAGGAATATTCTTTACTTCCTTAGAAGCTTTAGTGAGAAACTTTCAATTCTTTATCACAAAAGAGAATCATTCTTTGAAATATTGGAAAGCATTTTTCGAAGTGAAAGGAGTGCAGCATTTCTTTCTATTCTATATCCTTTGAAATATAAGGACTTTCGGAAGTCTTTACTTCTTTAGAAACTTTAGTGAAAACCTTAAATGCGTTTGAATCAAAAAAGAATCCCTCTGTTAAAATACTGCAAATGATTGAAAGAAGTAAACAGAGTGTTGCAATTATTTCTAATGGCTGTACTTCGAAAGAAATGTACCTTGTTGTGGAAGATTCTATACTTCTCTAAAAGCTTTACTGAGAAACTGAGAATCACTCTGTTCAAACATTGCAAAGGATTGGTAGAAGTGAAAAGAGTGTTTCATTTCTTTCTAAATCCTGTACTTTGAATGATAAGCACTTTCTTTTGGAAGATTATTTATTTCTTCAGAAGCTATAGTGATAAACTGAGAATCACTCTGTTCAAACATTGCAAAGGATTGTGAGAAGTGAATGGAGTGTTGCATTTCTTTCTAATTCCTGTACTTTAGATGATAAGCACTTTCATTTGGAAGATTCTTTAGAAGCTTTAGTGAGAAACTGAGAATCACTCTGTTCAAACATTGCAATGGACTGTTCTAAGTGAAAGGCATGCTGCATTTCTTTCTAATCCCTGTACTTTGAAATACAAGCACATTCATCTGGAAGAATCATTACTTCTTTAGAAATTATAGTGAAAATCTTAAATGCATTATTCTCAAAAGAGAATCACTCTGTTCAAACACTGCAAAGGATTGCTAGAAGTGAAAGGAGTGCGGCATTTCTTTCTAAATCCTGTATTTTGAAAGATAAACACTTTAGTTTGAAAAGTCTATTCTTCGTAAGAAGCTTTTGTGAGAAACTTAAATGGCTTTCTCACAAAAGAGAATCACGCTGTTCAGACTTTGCAATGGAGTGTTATAAGTGAAAGGGGTGCTGCATTTCTTTCTAATCCCTGTCCTTTGAAATATAAGCAGATTCTTTTGGAAGACTCATTACTTCTTTAGAAACTTTCATAAAAATCTTAAAGGTGTTTCTCTCAAAAGAGAATCACTCTGTTCAAACATTGCAAAGGATTGTAAGAAGTCAACGAAGTGTTCCATTTCTTTCTAAATCCTGTACTTTGAAAGAAAAGCACTTTCTTTTGGAAGATTATTTACTTTGTAAGAAGCTATAGTGATAAAATGAGAATCACTATGATAAAACATTGAAAAGGATTATTAGAAGTGAACGGAGTTTTGCATTTCTTTATCATTGCTGTACTTTGAAAGATAAGCACTTTCTTTTGGAAGATTCTTTACTTCTTTGAAACTTTAGTGAGAAACTGAGAATCACTCTGTTCACACATTGCAAAGGACTGTTGGAAATGAACAGAGTGTTGCATTTCTTTCTAATTCCTGTACTTTGAATGATAAGCACTGTATTTTGGAAGATTCTTTACTTTAGAAACTTTAGAAAAAAATATTATATGCGTTTCTCTCAAAAGAGAATTACGCTGTTCAAACATTGCAAAGTATAGTAAGAAGTAAATGAACTCTTGCATCTCTTTCTAAATCCTGCATTTTGAATGATAAGCACTTCCTTTGGAAGATTACTTCTTCAGAAGCTATAGTGATAAACGGAGAATCACTCTGTTCAAACATCGCCAAAGACTGTTAAAAGTGAAAGGAGTGTGGCATTTCTTTCTAATTGCAGCACCTTGAAAGATAAGAACTTTCATTTGGTACTTCTTTAGTAGCTTTAGTGAGACAGTTACAGGCCTTTTTCACAAAAGCGAATCACTCTGTTCCTATATTGGAAAGCATTGTTTGAATTGAAAGGATTGCTGCATTTCATTCTATTCGCTATCATTTGCAATGCATGCGCATTCTTTTCGTAGAGTCATTACTTCTTTAGAAATTACAGTGAAAATCTTAAAAGCATTATTCTCAAAAGAGAATCACTCTGTTCAAACATTGCAAAGGATTGTTAGAAGTGAATGGAGTGCTGCATTTCTTTCTAATTGCTGCACTTTGAAAGACAAGCCCCTTCATTTGGAAGATTCTTTACTTCTTGAGAAGCTTTAGTGAGAAACTGAGAATCACTCTGTTCAAACATTGAAACGGATTGTTAGAAGTGAAAGGAGCGTTGCATTTCTTTCTAATTGCTGTACTTTGAAAGACATGCCCCATCATTTGGAAGATTCTTTACTTCTTTAGAAGCTTTCGTGAGAAAATAAGAATCACCCTGTTCAAACATTTCCAAGGACTGTCAGAATTGAACAGATTATTGCATTTCTTTCTTCTTGCTGTACTTTGAAAGACAAGCACTTTCTTTTGGAACATTCTTTACTTCTTTAGAAACTTTAGTAAAAATCTCAAATGCGTTTCTCTCAAAAGAGAATCACACTGTTCAAACATTGCAAAGAATTGTAAGAAGTAAACGAAGTGCTGCATTTATTAATAAACCCTGTACTTTGAATGAAAATCACTTTCATTTGGAAGATTCTTTACTTCTTGAGAAGTTTTATTGAGAAACAAATGGCTTTCGCACAAAAGATGATCACTCTGTTCAAACTTTGTAAAGGATTGTTAGACGTAAACGACGTGTTGCATTCCATTCTAAGTCCTGTACGTGAAATGATAAGCACTTTCTTTTGGATAATTATTTACTTCTTCAGAAGCTTTAGTGAGAAACTGAGAATCACTCTGAGCATACATTGCAAAGGATTGTTAGAAGGGAACAGAGGGTTGCATTTCTTTCTAATTGCTGTACTTTGAAAGACAAGCCCCTTCATTTGGAANAGGCCTTTTTCACAAAAGTGAAGCACTGTGTTCCAATATTGGAAAGCATTGTTTGAAGTGAAAGGATTGCTGCATTTCATTCTATTCGCTATCATTTGCAATATATGCACATTCTTTTGGGCGAGTCATTACTTCTTTAGAAACTATAATGAAAATCTCAAATGCGTTTCTCTCAAAAGAGAATCACACTGTTCAAACATTGCAAAGAATTGTAAGAAGTAAACGAAGTGCTGCATTTATGTACAAATCCTGTACTTTGAATGATAAGCACTTTCATTTGGAAGATTGTTTACTTCTTTAGAAGTTTTAGTGAGAAACAAATGGCTTTTGCCGAAAGATAATCACTCTGTTCAAACATTGCAAAGTATAGTTAGACGTAAACGAAGTGCTGCATTTCATTCTAAATCCTGTACTTTGAATAATAAGCACTTTCTTTAGGAAGATTATTTACTTCTACAGAAGCTTTAGTCAGAAACTGAGAATCACTTTGAGCATACATTGCAAAGGATTGTTAGAAGTGAACAGAGTGTTGCATTTCTTTCTACTTGCTGTACTTTGAAAGACAATCCCCATCATTTGGAAGATTCTTTACTTCTTTAGAAGCTTTCGTGAGAAACAAGGAATCACTCTGGTCAAACATTTCCAAGGACTGTCAGAAGTGAACAGAGTGTTGAATTTCTTTCTAATACCTGTACTTTGAATGATAAGCAGTTTCTTTTGGAAGATTCTTTACTTCTTTAAAAACTTCAGCGAAATCTAAAATGCGTTTCTCTCAAAAGAGAATCGCTCTGTACAAACATTGAAAAGGATTGTGAGAAGTGAAAAGACTGTTGAATTTTTTTCTAATTCCTGTTCTTTGGATGATAAGAACTTTCCTTTGGAAGATTCTTGACAAGCTTTAGTGAGAAACTGAGAATCACTCTGATCAAACATTTTAAAGGACTGTTAGAATAGAAAGGAATGCGTCATTTCTTTCTAATTCCTGTACTTTGAAAGATAAGCACTTTCATTTGGTACTTCTTTAGTAGCTTTTGTGAGACACTTACAGGCCTTTTTCACAAAAGTGAAGCACTCTGTTCCAATATTGGAAAGCATTTTTTGAAGTGAAAGGATTGCTTCATTTCATTCTCTTAGCTATCATTTGCAGTATATGCACATTCCTTTGGGAGAGTCATTATTTCTTTAGAAACTATAGTGCAAATCTTAAAAGCATTATTCTCAAAAGAGAATCACGCTGTTCAAACATTGCAGATGATTTTTAGAAGTGAAAAGAGTGCGGCATTTCTTTCTAATTGCTGTAGTTTGAAAGACAGACAATTTGTTTTGGAACATTCTTTACTTCTTTAGAAACTTCATTAAAAATGTCAAATGTGTTTCTCTCAAAAGAGAATTACACTCTTATAACGTTGCGCAGAATTGTAAGAAGTAAACGAAGTGCTGCATTTATTATAAAACCCGTATTTTGAATGATAAGCACTTTCATTTGGAAGATTCTTTACTTGTTTAGAAGATTTAGTGAGAAAAAATGGCTTTCGTACAAAACTCTGTTCAGACATGGCAAAGGATTGCAAGAAGTGAACAGAGTGTTGAACTTCTTTCTAATTCCTGTACTAATTTTCTTTGGAAGATTCTTGACAAGCTTTAGTGAGAAACTGAGAATCACTCTGTTCAAACATTGTAAAGGATTGTTAGACGTAAACGAAGTGTTGCATTTCATTCTAAATCCTGTACTTTGAATAATAAGCACTATCTTTTGGAAGATTATTTACTTCTATAGAAGCTTTAGTGAGAAACTCAGAATCACTCTGAGTATACATTGCAAAGGATTGTTAGAAGTGAAAGGAGTGCGTCATTTCTTTCTAATTGTTGTACTTTGAAAGACAAGCACTTTCTTTTGGAACATTCTTTTCTTTAGAAACTTTAGTAAAAATCTCAAATGCGTTTCTCTCAAAAGAGAATCACACTGTTCAAACATTGGAAAGAATTGTAAGAAGTAAACGAAGTGCTGCATTTATTTACAAATCCTGTACTTTGAATGATAAGCCGTTTCATTTGGAAGATTCTTTACTTCTTTAGAAGTTTTAGTGAGAAACAAATGGCTCTGGCAGGAAAGATAATCACTCTGTTCAAACATTGCAAAGTATTGTTAGACATAAACGAAGTGTTGCATTTCATTCTAAATCCTGTACTTAGAAGAGTAAGCACTTTCTTTTGGAAGATTATTTACTTCTAGGGAAGCTTTAGTGAGAAACTGAGAATCACTCTGAGCATACATTGCAAAGGATTGTTAGAAGTGAACAGATTGTTGCATTTCTTTCTAATTGCTGTACTTTGAAAGACAAGCCACTTCATTTGGAAGATTCTTTACTTCTTTAGTAGCTTTCGTGAGAAACCAAGAATCACTCTGTTCAAACATTTCCAAGTACTGTCAGAAGTGAACAGAGTGTTGCATTTCTTTCTAATTCCTGTAATTGGAATGATAAGCTGTTTCTTTTGGAAGATTCTTTGCTTCTTTAGAAGTTTTAGTGAGAAACTGATAATCACTCTGATCAAACACTGTAAAGGATTGTTAGAATTGAAAGGAGTGCGGCATTTTTTTCTAATTGCTGTACTTTGAAAGATAAGCACTTTCATTTGGTACTTCTTTAGTGAGACACTTACAGGCCTTTTTCACAAAAGTGAAGCACTCTGTTCCAATATTGGAAAGCATTGTTTGAAGTGAAAGGATTGCTGCATTTCATTCTATTCGCTATCGTTTGCAATATATGCACATTCTTTTGGGAGAGTCATTACTTCTTTAGAAACTATANTGGAAAGCATTGTTTGAAGTGAAAGGATTGCTGCATTTCATTCTATTCGCTATCGTTTGCAATATATGCACATTCTTTTGGGAGAGTCATTACTTCTTTAGAAACTATACTGAAAATCTTAAAAGCATTATTCTCAAAAGAGATTCACTCTATTCAAACATTGCAAAGAATTGTATGAAGTGAACGAAGTGCTGCATTTATTTATAAATCCTGTACTTTGAATGAGAATCACTTTCATTTGGAAGATTCTTTACTTCTTTAGTAGTTTTAGTGAAAAACAAATGGCTTTCACACAAAAGATAATCACTCTGCTCAAAGATTGTATCGGATTGTTAGACGTAAATGAAGTGTTGCATTTCATTCTAAATCCTGTACTTTGAACAATAAAGTATTTCTTTTGGAAGATTATTTACTTCTACAGAAGCTTTAGTGAGAAACTGAGAATCACTCTGAGCATACATTGCAAAGGATTGTTAGAAGTGAACGGAGTGTTGCATTTCTTTCTAATTGCTGTACTTTGAAAGACAAGCCCCTTCAATTGGAAGATTCTTTACTTCTTTAGAAGCTTTCTTTAGAAAATAAGAATCACTCTGTTCAAACATTTCCAAGTGCTGTCAGACGTGAACAGAGTGTTGCATTTCTTTCTAATTCCTGTGCTTTGAATGATAAGCAGCTTCTTTTGGAAGATTCTTTACTTCTTTAGAAGTTTTAGTGAGAAGCTGAGAATCACTCTGATCAAACACTGTAAAGGATTATTAGAATTGAAAGGAGTGTGGCATTTCTTTCTAATTGCTGTACTTTGAGAGATAAGCACTTTCTTTTGGTACTTCTTTAGTAGCTTTAGTGAGACACTTACAGGCCTTTTTCACAAAAGTGAAGCACTCTGTTCCAAGATTTGAAAGCATTGTTTGAAGTGAAAGGATTGCTGCATTTCATTCTATTCACTATCATTTGCAATATATGCACATTCTTTTGGGAGAGTCATTACTTCTTTAGGAACTACAGTGAAAATCTTAAAAACATTATTCTCAAAAGAGAATCACTCTGTTCAAACATTGCCAAGGATTGTTAGAAGTGAATGGAGTGTTGCATTTCTTTCTACTTGCTGTACTTTGAAAGACAAGCCACTTCATTTCGAAGATTCTTTACTTCTTTTGAAGCTTTCTTGAGAAACTCAGAATCACTCTGTTCAAACATTTCCTAGGACTGTCAGAAGTGAACAGTGTGTTGCATTTCTTTCTAATTCCTGTACTTTGAATGATAAGCAGGTTCTTTTGGAAGATTCTTCACTTCTTTAGAAGTTTTAGTGAGAAACTGAGAATCACTCTGATCAAACATTGTCAAGGATTGTTAGAATTGAAAGGAGTGCGGCATTTCTTACTAATTGCTGTACTTTGAAAGATAAGCACTTTCATTTGGTACTTCTTTAGTAGC
>LOEQ01006094.1:23357-38087 GCA_001685075.1 Bramus lutescens
GGGGATGGGAGGGAAATGGGAGGAGGTGGAAATTTTTAATAAAAAAGTATAAAAAAAAAGATGTTCAACCTACTCAAAACAGTAGGGTGTTGTTTGAGTGGGATCGAAGGTGTTGTGACTGAACACTGCAAACTCAAGGAAAACTATTAAAATGTAAAGTGTGTGTGTGCGTGTGTGTGTGTGTGTGTGTGTGTGTGTAAATGGCTCTGTGGTTAAGAGCACAAACTGCTCCTCCAGAGAACCCAGGGTCTGTTCCCAGTACCTGCAGCAGGTGCCTCAAAAGCCCCTCTGAGTCTAGCACCAGCCGACTTAGTGCTTCTGGCCTCCATGGGTTCATGCATGAAAGCATGCATACACAGAGTGATGCACACACATAAACAAATATCTTTAGAGCAAAACAAAAAAACATGAGGCAGTTCTGATCCAGCTATTTTCTGAGTTTGGGTTACTAGTCATTGGAACCATTTTTTAAAAAAATTAAACCAATTTGTGCATGTTTCTTGCAAAATTTTAACAAATTCATGGTAGGCCTCTTGAAGAAGTCTGGTCTTTATGGGCATATCACAGGAACATAACATGGGGCTCTGCAAAGGAATACAGCTGAATGAACAATTGTAAAATAATGATTTTTTTAAAAATTCCACTAAAATTCATAGTATTATATAAGATGCTACAAGTATTAATAAAATTATGGGTTAAAAAATCATGAGAAAATAGGGTCTCAGGAAATATCACCTTTTTGTTTAAGTAATCGGAGAAAGAAAAGCCACATGTTGAACCACATTCCAAGCATATTCCTTATGATTTCTGGTCATGGCATCCACAGTACATCCATTTCCTTGTGCTCTTTCACACTGGGACATGTGTAATATACATAGGTCTAATGTTTTAGCTACATTCTTAGTGCATTGCTGACCACATAACGAATAACATATGCATATGTCGTATGACTGGTTATGTGTGTGTGCGTGTGTGCTGCTTTAACCAACTTCTTGAATGTTCCTTACACTTAGAAAGCCTAGACTATAAATCTGACAAAGTAAATGCTTGCTTCACAGTCTCTGGAATTCAGGCCCCCTTTCATGGCTCCTATGTGTAATTTGTTAATAAATATGGAAAATATCTGAAAGTTTATTTTGAATTCATCTTGATTTCCTTGAAATCAAACCCTGGCACACAGCATTTATTTAATAATGTGGCACTGCTTTGCCCGCAAATACCAAGGAGTACCTATTAGAAAGATGGATGCTCTTTTCCTTGTCACCCATGAGTGTGTTTCAGCCCAGAGCAAGGTCTAGGAAGTTATTTTAAAATAAACAAATAGAGCCAAAGAGTAACTCTATTCTTTTATTCAACATCTATTAAAACATGAGAACAAGTTGCATAAGCACACGTACCACTCAGCACCGATATAACAGCACTCTTTCTACTGATAATCCCCAAAGCTCTCCTCTTGTCTGCAACCAAGAAGCGGAGATGGACACACACACGCTCTCATCGCATTGACCCAGCACTCTTTGCATCATGACCCAAATATTCTCCTTGCCCAGGAGGCAGAGATGGGAGAGGCAGACTCATGTGACCACATCCAACCACAGACTGAGTGGGAGACTCTTTCGTCAGTAGGTTATCATTTCCACACCAGTAAGCTTCTGCTCATCTCAACTTCTCCCTTCGGGTGTCTGCTTATCTGGGTTCGTGAGACGGTCTGGGGACAACGGATACACAATTAAACAAAACTGGCCAATGTTCCCTACCCAAGATCATTTAATTGCTTTGGTTATCAAGTACTGGGTACATGGGTCTTCTCGTTCCCCGCTCCTGACACATAAAAAAACTGCATGGCGTGATCTGGAGCAGTTTTGAGAGAACTTTATTTATTTCCCATCCCTTTCTGTGGACCTCTTTCATTTTTATGTTTTACCTGTTTGAATTTTTTTTTCTCAAGATAGATGGGGTAGGGCAGTTTGGGTCAAAATAGTGACTTCATTAAACATCTGCTAGGTCTCCAAAGTCTCGGAAAATATTAAACTCCCTAGAGCCCTGGTGCTGTTGCCCAAGACAGGCAGCAAGTCCTGGCTTGCATGAAGTCTTGTTTGGCCTATCTGTACATGTTTGCTTTCTGCTGGTTCAGACTCATCTTGGAACAGAGCTAAGTCTGTCAAGTCTGAGACCTTGTTTCTGGTGTTATCTAGAACACACAGCATGAAGAAGAGGCCTGGTGCTTGCTTATCCTTAAGTAATTCACTGACATTCAGCAGCTTTTCCCCAAGCATAAGAAGTTTCATTTCAAAATTTTCCAAGCCAAGCCCTTGGGGAGGGGGGAGCTAATTCCTCCCACCCAGCAGCTTCCTAGTTCATACAGCCTCAGATTCCTCCTTTCCTAGGGGGACTCAGTACAGTTCCAAGACAGAACAGTCATCAAGCAGCAAGTGATTCTTATGTCCATTCTGGAAATGCACATAAAGAGTGGGGTTTGGCTTCTATGTTTAAGACAATAATAGAAGTTGGAGCATAACTAAATATCCTTGGGTTATAGTTGGGGACTGTATCCTAATGAAAGGTCCTAAAATTAAAAGACTCACAGCCAATTTCCACTAAAAGAGAGGACACTGGACGTGTTCTAAAGAACAGAAGTGCTAGCCTGTGTGTTCATTTATCATTCAATGGGGCAGAATCAGCCTGATTTCCCCCTCTGCAGTGTCCAAGGAATTCTAATGAAACTTGTTTTCCAAACCATCAGTCAGAGGTCAGGTGGAACGAATGTCTTGGTTGATCCTCTTATGAAGTACATAATGAGAAGTCCTAGACATCAGCAAATCCCTCTTGCTGTGGATGGAGGCTACAGGGCATGCCAAGGACAGCTTACATCCACCTGAGAATTCTCTGAAAATCATAACTAGCATCCCCAGCCTTCTCCTCCGGTATTTTCTGGGGGCGGGGCAGCCCCCACCTGTGACCTCACAGTGTTCTATAAATTTTAATCAAACCCAAATAGTAAGATACACTCAGGCAAAGGGATCAGAGAGTAAGCATCTGCTGACTCTTAGAAGTTAACTAAATTAACAGGACCACTTCGAAGCTGATAGTACCAAAATTCCAGGGACATAAACTATGAACGAGGTAAAGACACAGGAGTAGACATCTTGAGCTTGAATAAAGCTAACATGTGAGTTACATGACTGCCACTCTGACAACACAGGACAAGAACAATGACCGGTCTGCCTCCACCGTGGTTCATTGCCGTTGTATGAAGTATGTCTACGTTTGCTGGGCGGGCACTTTATTCATGCCCATTTAAGAAAGTCATTATCCAGATTATTTCCTCTAATCCATAACCTAAAGTGATAGACTAAGATGTCTTTCCAACACTAAGGGTTTGAGAAATCTAGATGCAGTGGTAAGTTCTGAGAAGCTGTTTCAACAGTGGTCAGGCCAATTCAGTTTAAAACTCTGAACTGATATGTCCATGTAAACATATCTTACAGGGGGAAATGTTTATGTTCTAGGAAAAATAACTCCAAGATATATATCTTGGATAGATCAATGATATACATGCATATACATATATGTATATCATTGGGACAATATATAAGCACATGTATGTATATTTCCTTGTGAGAATTATAGTTATAACTCTTAGAAGGAATATACATTATAAAATGCATATTAGAAAGGTGGATACTGACATCCTAATAGTGTCACTGAGCAGAAGAGCTGAGCATGAATTTTCTTGTCTGGATTAATGACTTCTTAATTTTGTAAAAGGCACATCATAGGAACTCATAAACATTTATGTTGAGATAAATAGGTTACACAATTACAGGCTTATCATACCCGGGAGACCACCCCATTCTACACAGTGTAAGATTCCTGAGCTCTGCCAATCCACTTTCTTCCTGGGCCCGTCAACAGTTTTTTTTTTCTTCCAGTGTTTCTGCCATGTTCTACTGAACATGTCTGTGTCCCTGACAGTCAGACAATGTCTTTGTATATTTACTTCCTCTTCGTCCTTCCTCCACTGGCCTGTGCTCCAGAAGACAAATTGTAAACACATACAACCTTCTCTTTCTNACTGGGTGATTTGTTCCCATCACTCATTTCCCCCGACAACTAGCATGGCTTTAGCCAAAACTCATCCCCCCACACACTTCTCTGACGTTCTGTTCCACTATGGCACATGAAAAACAAAGAGGACATTCAGGGATGACGCTGTGAGTGTTCTGAAACCAGCTTTTCACTTTGCTTCTTTAGGGAGGCACATCAATCCCAACACCATTTTGAAGAGTGAAATCAGCGAGGAATCGCTGATAAGCCTGATGGCAGGCCTTGATTCTGAGGAGTCTGAAGAAGTCTCTCTTCAGTTGTATCTTCCAACAGTTCGTTGGACGCCACTGCAGGTTTCGAAATTTACTTTGTGTCTTTGTGGGCATGTCTGACAGGATTTAAAGCACTGGCAATCTTAGATGCTGCCCAACATACAGCCACAACGCTGCTTTATTGTCTAAGCAAATATGGACTGGTAATCTGACTTATTTCTTGCCTCCAGTTTTAAAAACAAAACTTTTGTTTCACGCATGCCCACTTGCTTGTTTTCTCATTTGGGACAGCTTTTTAATAAGGTGACTTTAACTTTAGACTATCTTCTCCCATGTAGTTCAATTTTAGATCTAATTACTGAAAGAGATAGACATAAACCCGATTGATTTGTTCTGTAAATATAGACATATGTTGTTAGCTAAAAAGTCTTTGAATTCAAAAATAATTATGATACAATATCACTTGGTCTGATTTTTTGGAGGCTGTGATCTTTAGGTATTGCTTGTGGGTAAAGCCATTTTCCTTTTGTTTTAAGAGAAATGTATCCATAGATATAATCATAGTTATGCACATAGTTACTAGACTTCACCTAATGGGTTAACTCTAGTTAAAGAAAAAAAAACCCAAGTCCAAATTCAAATGTCAGTGAAGATTCTCTTTTACCAGATCCCAGTGATACCAAGAAGCCTATAAGCCTTCAAAACTATGGGTAGAAATAATCAGAGTAAATTGCTCTCACGTTTAAGTGAAAAAACCCATTTTCATTGAGTTTACCTACTTTGGGGGGGCAGGGGCTGAATGACTAGGGTATCTGGCTCCTACACCCTTCACTCAGCATCGAGAGAAAACATTGATTCCAAGATTAGGGACAGAGGGGAGCATAACATTGTAACTGTAGGAATTTGGCAGGAACAACTCAGCAGCACCTGGCCCCCTGGATTTTCCCTTAATGAGTATCACCCACTGAAATGGGTATATTCTAGAAAGTAATTATCTCCGCATTAAGAACATTCACCCATTTTTATCTTCCCATCTTCCATTCTCTCTCAGTCTAAGGGTATTGCCACACATCTTGTTACCATGTGCATCCTCCCTATGTTTACTTCTAGCCAGCCCCTTTCTCCTTCCAGCTGTGTGCATGCTTCCATGCTGGTGTGGCTGAATGACACTCATATCTACACCTTCCAGGCAAAACACGGTGCACTTTTCTCTTCTTTCTGCTGCCTCTTTCTTTGTTTGACAAGTTCATTTTCTCTCACCTAGCGCTTTCCCATCTGTCAGATTTCCGATGTCATCTTAACCCCCCAGGTTGTGGGACCCATTCTTGGTTTGTACATATACATTTGGGAATTTTGGGCTATGGAGACTAACACAGGCATTGCGTGCCTAGAACTAACGCCTCAGCCCTAAGGGCATGCTTCAAGATCGCATTATAATAAGTATTTGGGGGACTTTCCAAATGGGTTTGTTCCTGATGGCTAAAATGGAGACAATACACAGATTGTCACAATACACAGTCATCAGATTATAGGTAGTATAGCTCCCTTAACATTAAGTAGTCTGGGAATGGTTGTCCTCTGCTTCCAACGCACACGTAGGGCAGCATCACTTCTGTTGCAAGCAAGGATGAACACACACCGCATCACGGTTTCTTCCACTCCAATTCGGATCAGTTCACTCAGATGGGAGGTAACAGGGCTGCTATTTAGCACAATGCCATTTGTGTACTAAAGGAAGTACTGAAATGTTCAGAGGTTGATGCTTTCTGACAGGTATATCCCTGTCTTTCAGAGAGGCAATGGGATTCAGTTGAAATAGTAGATTCAGTTCTCAACTTCTTTTACATATTTTTTTAAAAAAAATAATAAACACTATTACAATCACACATTTAACCAGCTAATCTAAAATTCATCTCTTGTTGAAATTCTTCTCCAGCCAACTCCGGACTTCTTGGAGGTTGTACCTGAATGGGCCCTTCCCCCCTAAATAAGCAATTTTCTGTCTCTGTACGATGCACACACGTTCAAACGCTACCCCGTAAGCTACGTTGGCATTATTGTCCATGCGGTCAGCCACAACTTGACACTGGGGCGGCAAGGAGAAACGCTCCAGGAGCTGCTGGGCTGCTACGCATCGGTCCTCTTGGTTCCGGTGCTTCTTCACCTCAAAAGACAGAGAGGAGTCCCCAGGCACTGCCCAACCATCTGAAGGATGAGCCTCATCAATGTATACCAACAGGAAGTCGGCCACTGATGAGAACTCTTCCACCAATTGGCGGAAGGCTGGCAGTTGCCTAGTGAAAGGTGGTCAGGTGGCTGAACCAAAGTTGACCACCAGTGGGCGCTCTGCAGTGGCAAAGTCAAGGAGGTGGCATTCTGCTCCATCAGCTGTCTTCTTCAAGGCATAATTGTTACCTGCTTCAGGATTGGATACATGCACCACGCTGGAATTGGGGGCATCTTCACCCAATTTAACCTAATGGTGAAAAAGAAAAAAAAAAGAATGTATTAATACATTACTAGTACAATTTACTCTAAATGCAATGGGTTCTAATGAGAGAGAGAAACTCTCTCTCTCTCTCTCTCTCTCTCTCTCTCAGAGAGAGAGAGAGATCTGAGTAAAAACTATTCATGTCAGGTAACCCAAAGGATCGTCAAGGGAAAAAAAATGAAAGTATAAAAGTCTTCCATTCTGGCTATTCATTGGAGGTAATTATTTCCATCTCTGAAGACACTGGAGTGAACTGTTTTCATAATTAAGTTGATTCTGGTGTTCTTTGCTACTCTCGCTTTCCTGTCAGTGCCTAACAAGCATTATAGAATGAATGATTAATTGACTTCATTTTAAAAGTTAAAAGTAAATGGCCCACTTTAAGATAAATTATCTCATTTTTGGAATGGACTGCCTCTTTCTGAATTCTAAAAGATTCAGGCAAGACCTGAGTTTTCACACATATGGATTTAATTTGTTTTCTCTTTTCTCCTCTTTTAAATGATAATTTAATACATTTATTTGCTTATTTGTCGTGTGTGTGTCTGTCTGTCTTTCTGAGCACTTGCGGAGGTCAGAGGACAACTTGTTGTAGCTGTTGTGTCCTTCCACCAAGTGAGTCCTTGAGTTCAAACTCATCTCATCAGACTTGGAAGCCCGGTGAGCCATTTCACCCATGCATTAAGTTCTTTACTATTAACCAATGAATCAGAAAACCAGTGGGTTCTGTCTCTGGGCAAAGCTGGACAATCTATAATCCACCATTTGTGAGTAGGGTTCCTCCCACTTGCCCTTGTCCATGCTTTCCCACCTGGAAAATTTAGGCAATCATGCCTGCTTTCCTTCTGTGGGTCCTGGAGGAGGAAGTAAGGAGAGAGACTCTATACATGACTCTGTGAGGATAAGAGTTGCCACTGTGGACAGCACCCCATCACATAAGGCATACTGTCGCTCTTCTTGGGAAATCATATGTTCAAAAAAAGTACAAATTGTTCTGAGAAGAGATTTATGCTCCCCTCAGCATGCATGGTATGATCTCTGCAGGTGTTTGTGGGTACTGCTCACAATATGTATGTTGTGGCTAAAATCTCAGAGCTGCCCCTGAAAAGCAAAAAATAACAAAGAAAAAGAGCCATTCCACAATATGACTTTCAGCTGAGTTCTGACTTTCTATATATTTTGTTTTTTTCCCACACTTCTATATCAGAAGACCCAAACCTTTTATTGAAAATAAGATAACTTATTATCAAACCCCTCAGAATGATAAGCATTCAGATACAAGGCATAGTGACTGAAATTATTCTGTGAACCCCTTACCCCTTGGTTTAAATCATTGAACATAGAATACTGAAAGTTAGTGGCCTTTGGATCTGTAGATTGATAATAAAAAGCAGGCAACAGAAAAGAGTCAATTACTTACTTCAGAATTAACATGATTGGGTCTCCCTCCAGAATGGTTTAATCAAGGCTAATACCATTAGGGATAGCTTACAATGGTACAATTGATTTTTAAATACTATCTTTAACATTACAAAACATTTCCAACTTGATCGACTTCTCTCTCTAATATAAATATAGTCAAATATAAAAACTACCGTTAATTGAAGCTACTTAAAAGGGAATTGCTGGAGAGCAAAGATGTACACGGATGTAGAACACTCAGGGGATTTTCACTTAGGGAAAGAATCAAAGTTCTTTATCGTTCTTCTCGAAACTTTTAGGACTGGTTTGAAATAGGTACTAGTAGTCGTCCAAAAGACATTTTAAAATCATAGACTTGCTTCTTAGATGTGATTTAAATAAATATATTTTGATTCAGTAACAACTACGAAGAAAGTTACTTATATGGATCATCTTGGCTATTTTACAGTCAACTAGATAGAGGATTCCCATAATTCAGCTCTGACCAGATGACCTCTACCCTGCTCTTTGAAGCACTGAAAAACAAATCAAACAGGAAGACACACTTTTTAGGCATTGTTGAGCTTTAAAGTCTTGGGGTCTCTTGATACTCGCTCCTAAATAAGGTCGTAAAGGGGCTTCCCATGACTTCTGACTTCCTGTCACATTGTGCAGTGATGCCAGGACTGCTTTGAATGCCACTGTCTGTGCGATGTTGACCCCCAATGGCCTGTGATAAGAAGGCATGGAAGCGCTCTGATGAGCATGTTGTCGAGACTACTTGTTGGATCAGAAAATTTTCATGGGAGGAAATACTCTCTGCACTGCAGACTAGAGGATTCATTCTGGGTGAAAGCATCCATCTGCAAGATGTGGGAGCCATTGTTGAGCTCTGTGAACAACTGTGTGGTCTTGATAAACAGGTCTGGGTCTCCCTGGCTCCCAAGCAGACCTGTTGATCATTGTGTTATTCTTGACTATTCACCTGAACAATCTGATCTGATATTTTGGTCACAGATGATCTCTTGTTACCTGTAGTCAATTTCCTGGGAAAGTTTAAGAGCATGTCACTTCTTAGAGACAATGGACTGTTTTGCCACACAACCCTTCACAAAACAAAGAAATTTTAATTTTTAGATTACCTTAGAAAATGTAGGATAAGCATCACACACTTTAAATTTAAAGTTTAGGGAAGTCAACAAATTCTTAATATCCCTGGTGGTGGAGGTATTGAGCATTTCATTGCTCTGGAAAATATTCATCTTAAAAGCTTTAGGGAGTGAATTATTGAATAAATTCTGGTTGTTATAATCCTAAATCAGGGAAAACTTTCACACTGAATAGCAACCTTGTCATACAATGAACACAGTCAGGTGATGGACAAATACACTAAAGCATATTCATTCAGAAACAGGAACCCTACCCTGTTACAAGAGACTGCTGTAGTCAACACTAATATCGTTGACCTATTCTTAATTATTTTATCAGCTAACCATCAAATAAAATAAATGAGATCAATCCTCTTTACTTTGTTCTTCAGCTGTGAACATTAGGAAGTCACGTATGATCACCTTATTCATGAAGGTCACAGACTAGAGAAAATACATAGGTAAGATTAACGGTACTAATAAAATTAAGTGTGCTGGGGCACTTGACTAGTACCCATAAAACCTTGGATTTGAGCCCCAGCAGAACAAAATAAGTACACACACACACACACACACATGCACACACACACACGAGAAAGAGAGAGAGTCACACTTGTGATGTGTAAGCCCAAACGTGAGCAAACCAGTGGTCAGATTTTATAAGCCTTATAAAACTAGTCATAAATTGACTCAACTTTTCTAAAATCTGATAGGGGATAAGTTGGATAAAATTTTGAAAAATAGACTTAATCTTTAAAAGATGTTTTAAATCCATTTCCCAAATCACTATGAATTAAATTTCCATTAGATTAAAATTCCCAGTGGAGAATTTCTTTTCTTTTCTTTTTTTTAGTTAGAAATCCTGCTGAGATGGAATGGAAGAAACCCCATTGTCATCCATACAATGGAAGACAGGAGCAAAGTATTCCCTGAAGCAGAGCCAAAATGATGAAGAAAATAAAGTTGGTCCCATAATAACACTAAGGCTACAGGAAAGACGCTCAACAAAAACAAACCATCCCCTGGTACTCCCAAACTTGTTTTAATTTCCCACAGTGGCACAGAAAGTCTCCTGGCCACAAGTTACCTATCATCTTAATTTCTGCTTCTTAGAGGGTTTGTGTTTGGTTTTTGTTCTTAATGAGACATATTTGCCAAAGAGGCATTCAAAAGGCATTTTCTTGCTCTTGCGGAAGAGTAATTAGGTCGGTACCTCTTTCCCTGCCAGCATCAGCCGCCTAAAGAGAACCCTGCCTGGTATTTAATGCCCAAACACAAGAAGCATCATTTCCACTAATTGGTCTTGAAGTTCCGATGTTCCCAAAGGGTCTCTTTATTTTGCAAGGATCAGAAGGGACACACGTAAGCTGTGATAGCGTCACTACTGACCTTTATCGCTCTCATCTGCACTGCTTACAGTCATTTCAGTGGACAGGAACACAATGCCCACTAAGGGAGTGGGTGAGGCATTTGCAAGTTTACTGCTGATGACATCTCTGGGCCAAGTTCAAAGGTGACAACAGTTATGTTTATAAACGTGAGCAAAAGCACAAATGCATACTGTATGTAAGAATTTGACTCCCTTGATGATGGGTTCCAGTTTAGACAGTGTTGAATACTTAGGGACTAGAGGATAAAGCAGCAAGATGCAGACCTAAGGGAAATATGGAACCATTCATTGAGTGAACTAGAAACACAGCATACACTGCCAGCCTTGTTTTTGTTTTGTTTTGTTTTCCACAGTCTAAGAGGAGCTTTGGAGTAACATATCACACACTTTCATGCTGAGTCATGAAACAAATTAGAAAAATGGGGGACGGGCACATACCAGAATATTTACACAGACTTTTTGTCATCCAAAGCACTGGAAATTAACTCTCAGGAAGTTTCCAATTCTTCAACATAATGATCAAGCTACAGCAGTGTCCTCAGAAACATGGCCAAACAATCGTTAGGCAGAGCTTTGGCCATGCCCATTCAGATGGGCCAAATAAATCAGACTTGAAGAATAGCCTACCTCCTCTATCTTCTGGGTTAAGCTCTCCTCTTCGGCTATTCTCTTTTTGATTTGTATCTTGAAAATGAAGCTCAAAGCCCTATCATTTCGCTATGTTTTATCCAAGTGACAGACAAGCTCTGGCTGTGGCCTTTGTGTCCTCGTAGGACAGTTTCTCTCTCTAAAGAGTCTCTTTTCACTGTAGAAGCCAGTGTCAAAAGGCTGGAGGTGAATAAAGAGAAGGAGGAGAATGTTAAAGAGACCCTTTCAAAACCAAAATTGTATGTTCCCATGAGCATGCTTTCTGTGCCACTGCAACACAGCCTGCTTGTGAGTGCCTATACTGTCTGCTTGCTTTTACACTTCATTTAGGGAAGAGCCAGACTCCAAGGGAGGACAGCTTGATTACTGGTTGCATTTCTAAGTCGTTGAGCACCAACACAAGGGTACAGTGTTCACCAGCAAAGACACCGTGAAAACTTAAATCATAAATATCTTCTATTTCTTCCAACCTTTTCACCAGTTGATTTTAGATTTCCTTTTCAACCCAAATTGCACACAGACATCCTGACCATTACCAGGCCCATGTGATCTTTGATAAGTTCCTTATAAAGTTGGCTTTAATTCACTTTTAAATTTTCAATGCAGTTTTTATTACTAGTATTTCATTCTGTTCTCTTTCCCTCCCCTCACTCCAGCTCCTGCCTGTGTCACCTCCTCTGTGAACAAATATAGCATCTCTAAATATCTTCACAAATATAATAGCTGACATTCACTAACCAAGAAAGTTGGGAGTAATGAGTGGTCTGTCTAAATGAAACTCCATGTAGACACGCCCCTCATCCTGGAGAAGTCTGCTTCAGGGGTGGCAGTGGCCAAATAATGCAAGTCAAGATTGTGAAATCCCAAGATGCAATGTCGAACAGAACCTCCTCCAGCATCCATGGAAACAGTCACGCCTAAAGACAGTGTGCCACGGATGACACAGCATTTGGCAAATGATTCAACCTGTTTGAGAGGTTCTGAGTGAGGTTCTGAGGCCATCACATACACCATGATGCCAGCCATAGTTAAAGACAGAAGAGGACAGCATTTTGCTCAAGTCGTATTCATAATGTTTTCATTTATCTCACATTCAGTCCAGCTTTTTCTCTGAGCTTGTGTTTTCTTGGGGTTTCTTTGGCACATAGTAGCTATTGTACAAATCATTAAAAGCAAGCATAATAACATAAGTCATGAACTTAGTCATTAATCAAATCAGTGGGCAGAGACAAAGAAATAAGTAAGAGGAATACACAAATCATATGCCAACAGTAAAGACAAATCATTTATCTTTCTCAGTTCCCATGAACACAAATAACAACATATGACAACACAATGGAACACTATACGTTAGTGAGAAAAGACACTATCAAGTTTATTATAGGGGCATTTGCTTGATTTTTCCTTTTCCACATCAGTGATATTGATGGGAAAAATCTCAATAAATGTTTATAGGTGCTTTTGTATGAAATTTGATATGAAAATATTTATATTCTATATGTATGTGTATGGGTAAAATTCTCCAAAAATTTACTTTAAAATTTTTCTAAGCAGAAGGTCATTGTCTTTCTAAAGTGAAGCTTTTAGTATTCTGAGATCAAGCCACTAACATTCAAAATTATCTAAGACATGATACATAGATGTAATTGAAGGGATTGGGTGATCAATAACATTTTAATGTACAGGTGTAATGCCTCACCCCTCCAACCTCCTGACACCGAAACATACATACAAATGTCACATTCTCTGTGGGGATGGAATTATCTCTCAGTATCTCCGTGTTCGTCCTTTTTATTACCTTTGCATATAAGATAAAACTGGGTTTTAACTACAGTGCAGGAGACTCCTTTCCTGATGGGGGCATTCCTACCTGCTAAAAAGAGGCTTGACATTTGACATGCCCTCAGCACAGCAAGAGAGGACCTTCTTCAGATTTCTTGCAATAACAATGTCATGAATCACACAATCTATTCACAAAAGGCATTTTCTTCCCCAGAACCACCTTGGATGCTTTGTTTTTATTTCCCTGGCACATAGATTGATTTTTCAGCTGTTTATTGGGGGAGGGAGGGCTCCTTCCCTTCCTCCTTGGCTATTCTGAGTTTTCATCATGCTCTCTACTGTTCCACCTGTCTGAAGAATGCCACTTGGTTGAACACCTGGCCTCACTATTGCAAGCTCCCTTCTCCAGCAAGTTCTCCTAGGGACACATTTCCTCCTTTTGTAGAAATCTCTTTCCACTGCATTCATTCTTCCTATAAACCCCAGACCTAAGGGATGGGGGCAAAGGCATGGAGGGCCATAGAAAAGTATTCTTCTTTGCCCTGACAGATACCATTTGAAAATGTTCCCCTAACATCTCCCGGCAGCAGAATCTAACACCAGAACTTTTCACTTCAAAACATCAGTCACCCACTCCGGTGTTTCAAATGCTGATAGAAACACACGTTTGCCAGGTAAGGGAGGTCGCTGTTGTAATGCCGAAAGTCTGATCTTGGAACACACCATAGACTCATCAGGGCTTTCCTAGGTAACTTATTTGTGACTTTGGTTTCACATACAAAGTTAGAATTTCTGTCAGTTCCTTGATCTTTCTTTTGCAAACTGACACTTCATAACTAGGAATCCACACATTCCAACCAAGTAGGTGGATGTACTGGGCTTGCTTCCATTAGTTCTTACCTCCCTTAGAAATGGAGGGGCTAGGGTGTGATCAGAGTCATCATCATCATCATCACCATCACCATCACCATCACCATCACCACCATCACCATCACCATCACCATCACCATCATCATCATCATCATCACCATCACCATCACCATCACCATCACCATCATCATCATCATCATCATCAGACCCTGACCGTTTCAGCAGAGAGGAAACATTATCCAGACCTTCCTAGTACATCTCCTACAGCCTCCTATTAAGCAAAGCAGCAGAACCCAGCTCATGCCGAGAGCAGACAAATGCAGCCCCCAGCCTCCAACAAGCCTAACTTCACCCAGAGTTATTTCACCACCACCAAGCCCCCAAACTGCCCAGTCAGCGCAAGGTCACAGCAGCCTTCGTCAAAGACTCTTGCTGAGATCACCCTGAATCCCGATGGCTCAATATCTGTCACTCTCAAATCTAACCTGTGCAACAGGTGTCCCCAGGGACATTGAGACCCCCCCCTCGAACGTCATCAAAAGGGCGACCTGCAGCCCTGTACCTTCCAATCCCCTGGCTCTGCTGACCTAGAAGCCTAGTGGGTGCAGCTCACCTGTTTGTAGGCATCTAGGAGGAAGCTCTTCCAGACACAGCGTAGTCCCTCTGAGGTCAACATTCGCC
>LOEQ01006094.1:38102-50714 GCA_001685075.1 Bramus lutescens
GACTTGGAGCGGCTGAGCAGCAGCGCCACGTGCTTCAGCAGGATGACCGAGTCATAGAGCGCCAGGAAGAGGCAGTTGGAGAAAAAGACTGGCAGAATCTGCAGTGTGATCAGCAAGTCTACGCTGAGGAGTCCCATCTTCTCTGTTTCCGCAGCCTATCCCCTGTGTGCTCTGCTTCCCCCTTCACCCTCTTTTTGAAAAGGAAGGTGGTGGTAGAGGAGGTGGGGGACCAGGGGGGAAGGTTGGGAGTTGGGGTGGGGGGAGAAGGAGAGAAACTAAATTAGAAGGAAACACAAGTTGTCTCTTCTTTGAAGGAAGCAGAAATGGCAAGACTACGTTCGCTCTCTGCAGCCCAGCAGTTGGAGTGTGCCCATCAATTCATTCAATTCCGAGATGCATTTTTCCCCCAGGATTTAAGATGGTTAAAAAAAAAATAAAAAGAAAGAAAAGAAAAAACCCTGGCGTACCAGTTCCTAATCCAGTTACCCCTGTCAGAGTCCGTTAAAGACAGGAAGCTCTACTTTCATTTCCAGGCACCTATGAGACTGCAGAGATGGTAAAATTTCTTTGAGCTTTTCATGTTCCTTTAAACGCAGTCTGACTTCTTGCAGTGCCAAATTTCTTAACTGTGCTATAAGAGTAGGGTTTGTTTGTATTTTTCTTTCTTTCTTTCTGTCTGTCTGTCTTTACTCCATCTTAAACATACTTTCTCTTCTCCTCCTCCCAGCCTGCCTCTGTCTGTTCTTTCTCCAGGTTCTCCAGGAGCGGCTGAGTCCTCTGCCTACTCCCTCTGGCTTTTCCTCTTTGCTATCTTCTGCCTGCGTAGCAGAGTGCCTCTCTCTGCAGCCCAGTGAGGCTCCCGAAGCCTTTTATACATTCCCTGGCTAATTGCTGCAATAGAGAAATGAAAGCCTAATCTTGCTAAAGATCTTGACGTCATCGAGAAAGAGGGCTTTACTTTGGCCAGGAGCACAGTGAACAGAAAAGCAAAACTCCACAACTTTTTTTTTTTTTAAGAAGGGGTGGGGGAAAAGACAGTGGGATTTTGCTTTGTGATTTAAAGGGAGAGAAAGGAAAAGAAATCACCTTTGACAGCTTTCAGGAAATGCTTCCAAACTTGAAAGAAAGTAATTTGTAGATTAATATTTTAACACTTTCCTCTGACTACCATTTTTATTAACCTATCAGTAGCTTTGGCAATAAAGACTCCTGGCAGACAGGTAGAAAAGGGGAGGAGTGAACATAGATGGGTTTTACCCATATATATATTTTAAAAAAGATATTAATGCTCCTATGTGAGCTTTATACCATGACACTTTTTTTCCACCAAATTTGAGTCCTGGGTCCTATGAATATATACTTTTTATGTAATGATCTTATCTAAGAAAACTTATCTAAGTTGGAAAAGTTGTAAACTGTTTGAGACCACCACAATATTTTTTAAAACCTGTTCCTAAACTCAGTACCAGTGTTATTTTTGGTTTTACTGAAGCTTCATTTCATAACAATAATAATAACCTTCTAGGCAAAGAAGAAACTGAGTGACCAAATCTTTGAGTGTCATTTTCCTTCAACACTGATAAAACAAACTTTCCATTCATTGCCACTTAGATGCCACGAAGTTGAGAAATCGATTATTTATGAGAGTCCTTTAAATTTAGCACTTCTCCTAAGTGGCCTGAAGACTTAGGAAATATTTTGGGGTTTTTTTTGGCTTGGCAAAAATAAATATAATAAGTCTATAGGTGGTTAGGAACAAATCAAGAATCGGTGCCACAAGCCTCCTGACCCTCAATGACTTCGTTGCTCTTTAGTCTTCACGACAGTTATTTAGGCAGGTCCAGTGGGCAGCAGCTCATCACCCCCACCTCCTCCTATTTTCCCTTCCTCTCTTGCCTAAGAGATCATCTCTGGGAATACTTTTCCCTGAGAGAAATAGTGGCAATTATGGACACTGGGGTGGGGGGTCATAAAACTGTCATTGAAAGTTGATTAGTTGAGTTTTCTATGTGCACAGAGTCCCCATTAAGCATGAGCTAAACAGTGGGTACTAACAGGTGGTCAGTCTGCTGCTCTTACTGTTTTGTCCCCCCATACAACTCTTAAAAGCCTAGACAGAGCAGAGTCATTCTTTGTAGGGAGCACGGGCTAAAATCTGCATATGGGTGTATTTTGTTCAGTTGGCAAGGCACTTTTGAAATCGAGTCAAAAGAGAGGGTAAGATCTGTGTGACCCACAGCTCTCGCTGGGCTTTGCCATCTCCCCAGCACTCAAGAATCCTGGTTGGCATTTGTTCAGCTCAGTGAGGATGTTCTGAATGAATGAATACCAAGGGCATGCAGAGGGCTCAGCTTACTTCACACTAGGGGGTGCCATTCACATACAACATATCAGAGTGGAGAGGTGCCCTGCAATTCTAAAGTGAGGTAACTTTTGCATGGCCCTCCCCAAAGACAGAGGTTCCATACCACATAACTTTGGCTCTTTTTTTTTCTCTATTAATCATCAGATTTGAGGTTTGGGTATATACCCCGTGGACTAAGTGTTTGGAGGAGAACTCAGATGTTTGAAAAAATAACACAAACAACAGAACATCTGTCCTTACAGTACCAGCATGTGTTGTTGGCAAAAGTCTATCATTCACATATACAGTATTTGTGTTCCGTTCTTGATCCCAAGCTTCTAAAAGCCTTTATGGGAAGTAGGAAAGGACACAGAGGTGGAGGTGACTGTGCTATTTCAACTAGTTTAGATGAGAACACTTCAATACCTGATGAAGTCACTGCCAGCAAGGACAGGAGGTGTGGTTCCCAGAAACAAAGCTTCTACTCACTGCTCAACCCTGAAAGCCTCAAGGCTCCACAGAGTTCTTCTGAGACCGAGAAATGTAAGCTGATGCTCCTCATCCTTGTCATCCACTCTCAAGATCTGAGGCATGATTGGAAATGGCCTCTTAAGGAGAAAGATTAGTGGGAACTCAGAAAATGCTTCCTTTTCAAATGCAAAGTGCAAAATACAAGCAGGTACAGACCAGAATTATAGCCACTGGCTGCTGTTTGTTCACATTTTTTCCTTTCTTTTTTTTTTTTTAAGATCAGAAATGTTGGAGTGGAAATTGGAAATGTAGGAAAATGAGTAACCCATAACCAACCTGAGAAAACCATTTGACAGATTTCTATTGATTTTTTTTCTGAGTAAAGGAATCATAAAACTGAGCATCTCCTCCCATCTGTCCAACACCTCAGAAGAACTTAAAACCCTCCAAAATGAGGTCTCTTTCTACATGTGGTTCCCAGTTGCTTGTTGGAATTATTTGGTAGTTATCATTTTTGATCTTCAAGTGATCTTATACTCTCTAAGCCACAGAAATATCATGATGAGGCATAGCATATGGTTTTCCCCAGCATGATGAGGAAAAGCAGGTCAGCATGGTTGGAGAGTCAAGTGGTGTGGGATATCTCTCTGAACCCTAAACCTCACTGTTCTTACCAGCTGTTCTCTTGTTCCTAGTCAGGTCATGGCTCTGAGAATCAGAAACTCTTGCTTAAGTTGGTTCACTAGGAATTTTATCTTCTAAATTGCAATGAATATCTAGGACACCGCATCTGTTTAATATTGTCCCAACTCAACCCCTTGGTTCAGATTTCCTATCTCATTGAAAGGGTTTGATATCCTCTGGTCATGAAATTGTCCTGAGCGGTCAACATGCTAATGAAGTCAATGCAAACCAGAAGGGCCCATGGTGGTTGAATTTCCCCGTACGATATTACACACTGGTTTTCCTCCCCAAAGACACAGTCCAGGGAAAAACACTCTAGGCATTTTTTTACTGAGTCCAGAACCACTACAAAATCATTTAAAATTGCCCCCTCTTCTCATAGTAAGAGTGCAGCGGATCCTGTCTTTGACGCTCTTTGATGGAAAAGGGTCATACATGATGAATCTTTCCTTAGTCTGCTTGCTTTTGGCTTTTCAACTGAGATTAACAAAACTAAGTTGGGTGACCTGACAGCCTACTTGATAACTTGCAATGTGACAGCTGCCACACTCTTTCCTCCATTCTCACATATAAAAAGAAGTGAAAGCCCAAAGGATTTTGTCACAATGGTATTTCATGCCATTGGCATACAAGCCGCCTTGGTTTGAAACATTATAGTAGCCCTCATTCATGTGATTTGTCAAATGCATAATAAACATGAGGTTTTATCTTTCCTAAAAATATCTGTAGAATAAATGCAACAATTATCAATCCAAAAAATCACGGGAAGGACAAAAAGGTGCTGAATAAGGCCTTGCAAATGGTGCTTTGTGACATACTTCACTAAATGATGTGCTCTAATCAGGAAATGGAATCACAAAATGCACAGCTTCCTGTATCTGGTTCTGGTTGTACCAGACACAGAACTGTGATGCAAGGTGTCTACGACAAATACCAATTCCCTATGAATTCCTCGCAGGTCCACCCCTTCTGCAAACACAGCCTTGTTCCCTGCCTTCCCGTGACGAAATGGGCAGGTCAATGAACAAAACACACAACCGCAGAGTCAACTCTGACACTCCTTAAACAAAGCAACTCAGCGTTGAGGTAGGGCACGCAGGCACTGTGGGTGGTGAAAAATGCCTTCCCTACAGCCCTTCCCTAGATCCTTGGCAAGCACTGGCACATGGGAGGTGTGGATGCATTCTTCCCTCAGGAACTGAGGCTGCTCCTTTATAAAGGCCACCTACCTCAAGCAGAAGGAAAGACAAGGAAAAAGAAAAGAAAAGAGAGAGAGAGAGAGAGAGAGAGAGAGAGAACAAGGAGGGAAAGGGAGGTAAAAGTGGTAGCAATGGAATTTGAGGAAGTGATGGCTCAGTAGGTGTCTGAAGTTGCTGATAAAACACCATGACCTAAAGCAACTTGGGAAGAAAGGGTTTCTTTCATTTTAAATTTTAAGTAATAGTTCAACACTGAGAGAAGTCAAGGTAGGAATTCAGGGCTGGAACCTGGAGGCTGGGACGGAAGCAGAAGTCGTGGAGGCTTGCTCCCCATGACTCGCTCAGTTTCTTATACAACCCAGTACCACCTGCTCTAGGGATAGCATGTCCACAGTGAACTTTCCCTAGAAATAGCATGTCCACAGTGGACTTGCCCTAGGGATAGCATGTCCACAGTGGACTTGCCCTAGGGATAGCATGTCCACAGTGGACTTGCCCTAGGGATAGCATGTCCACAGTGGACTTGCCCTAGGGATAGCATGTCCACAGTGAACTTGCCCTAGAGATAGCATGTCCACTTGCCCTAGGGATAGCATGTCCACCTGCCCTAGGGGTAGCATGTCCACAGCAGACTAGCTCCCATCATCTCTCAAGAAAAAGCCCTACAGATTTGCACACAGGCCAATCTGGTTGCAGTATTTTCTCAATTGAGATTCCTCTTCCCAACTAATCCTGGTTTGTGTCAGGCTGACAAACACACACAAACACAAGACAGGGTAGTGGTAAAGTACTTCCTGTGCAAGCATGAGGACCTCTGTTGGGTCCGTAGCACCCACATAAAAGCCAGAACGCACTCTAACCCCAGTGCTTGGCAGTTGAAGACAAGCGGATCCTTCAGACCCTAACACAGTCTAGCTTAATGGGTGAACTTAGGTCCCAGTGAGAGATCCTGTCTCAAAAAACAAGGAAACAAGGTGGGTGGTCCCTGAGGAACAATCCCCAAGGTTAACCTCTGGCATCACGTCTTCTTATGCATAGAAGCACAGGTGACCAATTAGACACATATAAAACTAACATGGTGGGAAGTAGAAAAAGGGAAAGATTCAATGAATTACCTGTGGAGGCTGCCACAAGAAAATCAATTAATGCTAATTGTGGAGATGCCTCTCTTGAGAAAGACAGCTATCCAGAACCTGGATGGCAGCCACCACCTCATTTCACAGAGACCACTAAACAGCTGTTCAGAGTCAAGCATGTTCAGTTGCCCCTGACCTGGTCTGTATTAGAATTAATGGCTGCTCTCCACCCCTCACTCTCCAAACATCTCCAAGTGCCATGAGGCTGGCTGTGAGTGTTTGCTTTTGAGAATTATTTACCTCTGGAAATAGCCTAACTTGGGGACCTTGTGACCCAAGAGGTCGCAAAGGAACAGAGGGAATAGAGTCCTATCATGACACACAAAGCACACTC
The DNA here is from genome assembly GCA_001685075.1 of Bramus lutescens. Lineage (NCBI taxonomy): Eukaryota > Metazoa > Chordata > Mammalia > Rodentia > Cricetidae > Bramus > Bramus lutescens. Next base: position 44,271 of record LOEQ01006094.1, read on the forward strand.
CAGGGCAGAGAGCTCTCAGAATAAACAGTTTCGACTCACCCATTTCTGTGAGTGTGACTCAATCATTTCATTTCGCCAACCTCCCTGACCCATTACAGTGGACCAAGAGAAACAAAGGCAAACGGCCAGAACTAGTCCATCACCTTTGGAACAACTCTCTCATGCCCTTTATTTCATTCCACAGCCTGTTGGACACCAGTAGATAATATTCAGCTTTGAAATAAAATAGGTCATTCTTTGTAAACGGGTTTACAACAGCTCTTAAAGGAATCGCTTTATATCACCTTATTCATGATCCAGTACATGGGCACGTAGTATGAGAAACATTTGGAGACATATGCTGGCTCTTGCCACTCCAGAGGCAGTGGAAGGACTTGTTCTGAGAGTGAAACACGCCACAACTTCCCTTCCAATCAGTAGACATTAATACAAAGGGAAAAACCAGATGGTTCTCTCTCAACTTCAGCAGAGATGGGGAAGCTAAAAGAATTAATTGTATCATGGGGAAATAATTCATGTTTGGTGTGGGGATGAATATCTGCAATGAAGATGATTACAAATGAGACCTATTATCAAGAGAAATTATGAAAATGTTACCCATGGACTGGTTCTTGAGATAGGGAGGAAGGTTAAAAAGATAATTTCTCAAAACTCCCTTAAACCTAGGGTGCTATTAAGATAATAGTTTAGAATGAATTACTGTACCACACATGCATAAAATCATGCAACTGGGCTAATGGAAGAATATGATATTCCTAAATGATTTTTTTACTTCCATTTCAATTTTAAAAGCTATGTTTTTATCAGATTAAATGAATATTTGTGCTCTTCCAAGAGGCTGGAGACAGGAAAGGATTAGTATGACATACAAAGACAAAAATCTAAGGCATGACATGCAAATTTAGTTTGAAGCTGGACTTGTTCTTTAGATGGAGGCTAGGAGTCTTTTATCAAGATACAACCACTTAGCTAAATGATTACTTCTCAAATAGACGTATAAACAAATTCCTGAACAGACATTTTACTTTCTCGGGGGACTACTGTATCATTTTAAAGATCCTAATAAATCTTCATTCCTGAAAGAAACCAATATGCTTTAAGATTTTTGCATTAGCAATAAAAGCTTCACTAACCTGAGAGCCTCAGAGGAAGCATGTCTGTTGCTTCCTGGAAATGTTGAATTAAACAATTTCAACTTCCTTGCCATTGCTTTTATTGCTGTTGATTTGTAATTTTTTTTAAATTTTACTGGGTACTGAACCTATGCATGTGCCAGTCAAGCTTTCATTATGAACTATATCCTCAGTCCTCTCTCTGCTTTTTATTTTGACACAGGGTCTCTCTAGGTTGTCCAGAGTAGAATTCACTTTGTAGCCCAAGCAGACCTGGACTCTGTGGCCCTCCTGTCTCAGCCTCCTTATTAGCTGGCATTCCAGACTTGTGAGGGCTATTCTTGGTGGTTAACTGGGATATCTGAAATGAACAACAATCCATTGAAATGGAGAAATGAAATCCAAGAAATGGAGAGCAGACCTCCAGATCTTGATCTGGACCTTGAGACAGGAAGACAACATGCCTTTGATTTGGATCTTGAGACTGGGTGACACAGGTCTTTAATCTGGATATTGAGGAGAGAGAACACACCCTTAATTTGGACCACTTTTTTCTGCTGGAAGCCTATATAAAATAATGGAAGAAGGAAGGAGTCGTTCTTCACCTGCTTACCCTCTCCTGGCCAGCACATCCATCCATTCACTGGCATTGGAGCCTACTCTTATTTGGAATTCCAGCATACACAGACCAGCTGAGATACCCTGCCTCATGAGACTGACCTGCTAGCTACTAGATTCTTGAACTTTCTATTCACAGCTAGCCATTGTTGGATTAGTTGGATTGCAGCCTGTAGGTCATTCTAACAAATTATACATTATATGTGCTTGTATATGTATATATACATATATATGTATGTATATATACATATAATTTCTGGGATCATGAAGCCCATGTAACCATAAATAGACCTCTAGTTTCATTTTTCTCTTTGTAAAGTGGAGCTGTTTCTTCCCCATATGTAGTCAGTGTTGATAGATGTCATATTTTATTTTACAAGGAACTAGTCAAAAGAAAATGATGTTTGTTCAGACTTTCTTAAGTTTACATCTTCTGAATAAATTTTCACCAACAAGGGTGAAAGAGGAGGGGGAGAGAGAGAAAGAGGGAGTTGATAGGAATGAGAGGGATAAGGATGGGGAAGAGGAGGAGAGAGAAGAGGAGGAAGAGGAGAAAAGAGACAGAAGAGCTGCTTGCAGCAAGTCTGACATGGCATCGTTTTGAACTACCAACCTGTTCTTGCTGTTCTTGCTAACCTGATAAAAACTTCAGATGAAGGAGTAAAAAAGGAAGATTATCAATCACTGAAAATGCTAGGCATGGGCACCATTCCTGAGGAACGACATGACAAGCCTGAATCTTTGCCCCGCGTCACTCTAAACTGCAATTGAGTGTAACATCCTCCAAGGCACATACCTTGACATTATTTGGCACTTAACCTTCTCTCCATCATCCAAGATGCTAGGGAGAATGAAAAGCACCCAAATATTTCCTACTGTATAGGACACCTATTATCTTAAATAGCTTGGACCCAATGAGAATAGAAAGGCTTAAAAAGGGAGATGTTATAATGGACAAATTGAAACCTCAACAACATTCAATGCTTGTCAATGATTTGGGTACTGGATACTGCTTTCATTCTTCACCAGAGCTAGTTCCCTATACAGGAATCTCAAAAGTCATGTCATGACACGGTTCTGTGAGAAAATGTTTGTTTAGCAAGCCCAAAGTTCTGGTTTCAGTTCTCAGCATTCTCTCAAATTGTAAATAATAAATTGGCTACAAAGACCATCTTGTGTGACAGAATGGTCATTCTAGGAGAGGTTAATTGGAAGAACTAGGGAGTGGTGGTGAGGCAAGGTAAAAGACAGGTAGTCCAGATGGATTTCACTCAATATAAGGACAGACGGGGGTGAGAGGGCAATAACAGACAATATTTAAATTCTTCAGTTGAGATAGTTGCTAAGCATCAGGAAAACAGAGACATGTGAAAAGTATAAGTTACTTCAATAAAGAGATACGAAATAAGAATTCAGTAGGCAACATATTTTTCTTTCCTAGATGCAGGACCAATGTAAGAATATGGAATATTGGTGCTGGAGAGATGACTCAGTTAAGAACACTGGGTGCTCTTCTAGAGGTCCTGAATTCAATTCCCAACAACCACATGGTGGCTCACAACCATCTGTAATGAGATCTGGTACCCTCTTCTGGCATGCAGGCACACATGCAGGCAGAACATAGTATATACATAGTAAAAAAAATAAATCTTTGAAAATATGGAGTATTAAAAAAGAAGAAGAAAGAAAACAGAAAAAAGCAGGAGAAAATAAAAGAACATATTTTTATATTATGAAACCAGTTCAGAGCTACCCCGAGCATGAACCACCATGCATCGTGTATGCAGCCATTCACTGATAACTGGTATTTATTGGAACTATTAAAGATGATTCCTCATCTTAAAATAACTATTTAGAATCCAGTAGGGGGAGACAGACTTGTAAACTAAAAAAGGGAGTACAGTTTTCAGGTAGTATACAAGCATTGCAACATACAAGTGGTAAAATAAAAGAATTAGCTAATGTTTACGGAGTAAGAATAGAGAATGGACTAATGAAAAATATATCCTGGCCCAAATACATGTGAAATGAATGTTATGGAAAACAATGACCAGACCAAGTTCTAGTTCTCCACAACTATATTTTACTTTTAGTTGATCCTTTTATTTTAGACCTGACAAGGTTCCTCTTTGAAATGTACTTATAGAACACATTGATGTCCCAACTTAACAGTATGACTTTGAGAAATTTTATGCTATGGGCCAGAGAAGGAATACTAGCAGAATAGCTTAATCCACATGTCCATTCTTCTCTCTCTGCTAATTCTTTACTTCTACACTGTTTGTTCTATATTTCTGTTCATTCTGTCTTTCCTGCTATATTATGTGTGATGGTTATTACATTGATCCTTACATGCCAGATCATTCTTAGAGAGCATAAGCAACAGAATTGAGGGACATTGAGGATGTTTCCAATGGCATGTTCCAAAAAGATTTAGAAATGGAAATATAGAATTTTACCTGAGAAAATAGAGACTGTGATATCTGTACATAGAGAACCTTCTTGTTTCATATTTGCTTTAAATTACTGATGGAAAACAGCTAAAATACTGAGATTAAATTTTGTTTTGTTTTTCTCAAGACAAGGTCTCACTGTGTAGCTCTGGAATCATTATGTAGACAGGACTGGCCTTGAATTCACAGAGATCTGATGCCTCTGTCTCCTAAGTATTAGGATTAAAGCACGCACAACTATGCCCATCTGAGATTAAAAATTATCATGGAAAAATTAAAACACAAGCAATATTCAAGAGCAATATAAGGAAGCATCACTTAGAATAAATGTATACTAAGACCAATTTCATTTCCCTTCTGCTACCTTTATCTACCTCCTCAGTTCTTCTGTGACTATGAAGAAATTTTATACGCCCTCCGAATATCTAGAGTTTCAACCATAGAAGACACAATATAAACTTATCTGACTAATTTATTTACTCTCTACTCTATACTGTTTTCTCTTTGACAATCATATGTTAAACTGCTAAGAAACAAATGAAAACTATAAATTCCTTTCCATCATTTCTGGGTTGAAACCAAATCTTCCTCCTGAGTTCCTTTATACTATGGTGGAAGGTGCTATTAAAAAATGTATATATAAAAAAGCCATATCATTATCTATTGAAAGGAGCTGCTGCCTGTTGATTCCCGGCCGCCCGGCTAGCTTAGACCAGAAATAATCACACAGAAACTGTATTAATTAAATGACTGCTTGGCCCATTAGCTCTAGCTTCTTATTGGCTAACTCTTATATATTAATTTAAATCATTTCTATTAATCTGTGAATCACCACAAGGCTGTGGCTTACTGGCTAAAGTTCCCAGCATCTGTCCCCGGTGGGTCCATCACTTCTCTCTCTGACACTGCTGCCCTTCTTGCTCCTCTCTCTGCCCTTCTTTTCCCAGCATTCAGGCTAGCTTTCCCTGCCTACATATGTTCTGCCTTATTATAGGTCCAAAGCAGTTTCTTTATTCATTTATAGTAATTATAACACACAGAGGGAACTCCCGCATCAATTCTCTCCAAATTTCTGAGCCACAGTCATTTCCTCACAAATCCACCCATTTGTAGTGATGCAGTGAACATGCTGGCACAGGGTCATATTGCTCTTTAGAGTATGAAAAGATATCAGTTTGCTTATTCCCATACACTCCAGCATGGAATATATCTGGAGGTATAACAGGAGATGACTCCCCAGGTCATGAGAATCCTCAGATAGGAGAAATGCAATTAGGAAGAATTCACACAGCTTGTCAGTACAAAGTCAATATGCTTCATAATGCAGAGTTTCCAATTAGGAAATCTCATTGGTGGGAGAAAATAATACAACTTACCACAAAAACATAAATCATAAGTGGATAATAGATGTAAAAGAAAGGATAACTGTCCTATAGTCCATGACCCCAGAGAAGTTGGGAACAAGGAGAACCCTAAGAGACACATACATGGATTCCCCGGAGAAGGGGGAACAGACAAGATCTCCTGAGAATATTGAGAGTGGGGGGGATGGGGGGAGAAGGGAAGGGAAGAGAAGAATATGAGAGAATGGAATAGTCAAGATGGAGGAAGGACAGAGAGGGAGAGCAAGAAAGAGATATCTTGATTATGGGAGTCATTATGGGGCTAGTCTGAAACCTGGCACCAGGTAAATTCCCATGAATCCACAAGGATGACCCCAGTTAAGACCCTAAGCTATAGTGGAGAAGGTGTCTGAACTGATCTTCCCCTGTAATCAGATTGATGACTACCTTAATTGTCATCATAGAACCTTTATCCAGAAACTGATGGAAGTAGATGCAGAGATCCACAGCTAAGCACTGGGCCGAGCTTCTGGAGACAAGTCCAAGAGAGGGAGGAGTGATAATATGAGCAAAGGGGTCAAGGCCATGATGGGGACACCCACAGAAACAGCTGACCCGAGCTAGTGAGAGCTCACTGACTCTGGACTGACAGCAAAGGGACCTTCATAGGTCCACACTAGATCCTCTGAATGTGGGTGACAGATGTGTGGTTGGAACAGTATTTGTTTGCAGCCACTGGCAGTGGGACCAGGATTTATCCCTAGTGCTTGAACTGGCTTTTTGGAGCCCATTCTTTTTGGAGAGATACTTTGTTCAGCCTAAATATAGAAGGAAGGGCCTTGTTTTCACAAGAGTGGTATTTCAGATTTTGTTACTGTCCATGGCAAACTTTACCCTCTCTGAGGAGTGGATAAGGGG
>LOEQ01006094.1:64142-79535 GCA_001685075.1 Bramus lutescens
TAGATAGATAGATAGATAGATAGATAGATAGATAGATAGATAGAAATAGAGATATATAGCAGATATACTACATAATGTCAAGAGGAAGGTTTACTATCAGTAACAAAAAGGATTTTACTAATACTAATTAAATTTTTAAAAAGCATGTAATAAGTAAAGTTGAAGAACTAAACACTGAAAATATTAAAAAGAACCCATAGGTTGGCTATATTATTGTTATGCAAAGTCATTATTTTTACATAAGCATCCATAGACAAATTATATGTAAATATATTTCTAGAAATCAATAAAAAAACATAACATAAATAAACCAGGGTCCAGCAAGCATTTTCTGTAATAGTCAGATGATAAGTATGTTAGCCTTTGCAGGCTGACTGGCTGATTTCTGCATATTTCATTGCCCATACAGAAAAAATTATGGCTGCATTCCAATAATACTTAATTTTCCAAAGTGGGTAAATGGCTGAATTTAGCCCACATATAATTTTCTAACTCTCTCACCAAGACAAGCAGTAAAAATGCATTAATGCACTAGTGCATAATAATAATATAATTGAGATGCCTGTTCTCCCTAAATAGATCTTTTTGAGCATAACAATTTAACCATCCCGGATGGATGGATTGATGGATGGATGGATGGATGGATGGATGGATGGATGGATGGATGGATGGATGGATGGACGGACGAACTCAAGCAGAATATATAACTCAAAGCAGTGTGGAAGGAATTGTTCCAATAAATGGTTCTGGGTCATCTAGGTAGAAATATTCTAAAGGAAAATATTTTATAGTACACCAAAAATTACACACATATTATCAACCTAAGCACAAAATATTAAAACAAGAAACTGTAGAAGAATATCTGGAGTTTTTGAAGGCAAAAAAAAAATTCCCTGTCAGAATCATCCCCCTTGTAGGGTAACTTCATTTACATGAGGTAGGTGTGTATGTTATAAAGTAGCGGGTTTCTCTATAACTCTTTCAAACATCCATAGTAGTATACCACCCTGTGCCACGTTCTCTGCTCTACACTGCCATCCCCTTTCCTATTTACCTGTTTTCCACCTTCCACACTTCACGCCACCTATGCTCCACTAACGCTCTCCGCTCTCCCTTAAATCGTTCTCCCTACTCTACCTACGCCCCCTTTTTAGTTTCCTGGAAGTGCTCCAATTCTAAAGTACTCTTTCTTTCTATTATTATCCATAATGTGTCATATCTGTAAGATTCTCTCATACAACTTTTGTTTAAAAATTTAAAGAAATGTTTAAAATTTGTAAAACTATACTTTGTCTAATGTATAAGAATGCAGGGCACTGATATTTTGTAAAAGTAGAAAGATAGAGGCATTAAAAACTAAAAATGAGTTAAGCATCATCCTTTAATCCAGAAATAATAGCATTTTTTTAAAGAAAAATATGCTCATCCTTCCTTTAAGTAAGCATTCTGGGCATTAAGAAGAAAAAAAACACAATCTCTATTCAACTCATTGGATAAGCAAAATTTTAACTATAGTGACTATGTATAGTCAAAATCACAGAAGCAAAATTTTAAAAGTGTTTACATAAAACAATATAATCTGCGCTCTCTTCTATATCCAGTAAATCCTGTGTTATGTGTATGAACAATAACCACATTATATGCAGGGCAGTAGTTTTTGTTTCTATCATTGTGTAATATTACAGCAGACAAATACAGAACAAATTCTGTATTTGGATTGTTTTCAAGGAAGGACAATTGTGACTAGCACTGCTATGAACATTCTTTCATGTGCATGCATGCATTTCACTTTGAAATATACTTAAATCTTAGCATTCTTAATAAGGCACCCATATGTTCAAATCTGCATGCCCTGTAATTCTGAGTACACAATTATGAACCCACAGACAGTGTGTGACGTGCAATGCTTAATGGTCTTTTTAAATGTTGATATCGCTTTGTGCCTTTGATTTATGCTGCCCTGACGTGCCATAGTACCTAGCACTTCTTCAGATGGACATCTTCTTGTGTAGTGTCTAATGGTCTGTAAAAATTGACTCACTCAAGGGATCTTTAGATGATTAGGAGTTCATAAATTTAATGTTGACTCCTTTAATACCAGTGCTATATAGATTCTGGTTGAAAAACTTTTGCTTGCTTCCAAAAACGTAGATATTATTCTATAGTTTCTTGTTTTGGCCTTTTGCCAATAATCTTACTGAGCTCTGAATTCAATGAACTAAGATAATGACCATTATGGTAAAATATGCCCATGGATGCAATAGTGGTATGAAGAGTATGGTGGTAACCAACCACTCTCTAATTAGATTCCAGTTAAATAAAGAGCAAGAAACTCATGCTGAGCAATATGTCTCTGATCAAGAATCTGGCTGGAGAGATCGTTTTTTATCAGCAAAAACCATAAGAGCCTGGTGGTGGTAGCATGTGCCTTTAATCCCAGCACTAGGGAGGCAGAGGCAGGAGGATCTCTGTGAGTTCAAGGCCAGCCTGGTGTACAAGAGCTAGTTCTAGGACAGCTAGGATTGTTACACAGAGAAACCCTGTCTCAAAAAAAAAAACAAAAAAAAATAGAAAGAAATGATATAAGTGTATCTAAAAACACAAGTGTAAACAGTTTCCAAAGTCATCAATACAAGTAAAGAATATGGAGGGAAGTATATAACACATACACGCATACACATATGAACACAAACACACACACATGCATACACACACACAGACAGAGAGAGAGAGAGAGAGAGATTAAAGGTTTTTTGAAATTATGTGTAGCCTAGTACAAATTAATGTGGCATACATGACAGCAGAAATGTAGGTCAAGTCTAGGCTATATCAATAAATGTTGTATCCTGAACAGGAAAGCTAATAGTTCCATCAGACTTTTCACTGGCCAGAATAAACTGGAATGTTGTGTTCCATCCTGGATGATCGTCAAGGAAAAGGCAGCCAAGATGGTGAGGTGTCTGGAAATCATGATTTAAGGGTGCTTGGTTCTTGAAAAAGAAGAAATCTAAAGGGAGTCAAGAGTACTGTCTTTGAGCACTTAAAAGATTGCCATTTATTAGAGGAACTTGATTTTCTATGAAACATAGTCCACGTAAAATGTAAGTTCTAAATATTGAAGATACTATAAAGGAATAAGATAGGCACATCCAAAATTAGGATAGACTATATGTATAAATTTCCAGTAAGAAAGTCATATTGTTATATTGATGAGAACAAACACAATCACACACACACACACACACACANNNACCACCACCACCACCACCACCACCACCATGAAGTCCATTACTCTACATGCTAAAGAATCAATTAAAAAGAAACTTAATAAAATGGTATACTAAACATATCTCAACAGTTTAAACAAAATTGGTAGTGACCCTTAAACTAAGCACCAAAGAAATAAAATAGTATTTTAGAAGTGCTTGGGGATACAAATATCTTAAATTCAAATTGATAGTTTTACCATCTATATGCATGTCCCTAAATAATATATTGCATAATTAAATAACGATAGAACTTATATTGATTAATAATTTATCCCACTGTAGACATACATGTTGGTATGGATGTGTGAAGATGGGCACTCAGGTACAACACGTGCACAGTTGTGCTCTTGGAAGCTAGAGGTCCCTGTCTGCTATTTTTTTCTGTTATTCTCCACCTTCTCTTTTTGGAAAGCTCTTTCATTGAATATGAAGCTCACTAATTGGTTAGGGTGACTGACCAGTGCTGAATTACAGATGCCTGCCACCACAGTCAGCTTGCATGTGAGTTCTGTGACCCCAAACTCCAGTCTTATGCTTGCCAGTTTACTGACTGAGACATCATTTCAGCCCGAGTGTGAGGTTTTCTGATTCATCCATGCTGTTGCATAGGAGGATGATTTGTTGGTTTCACCAGTGTGTAGTTCTTTCATTACACGGAACTACATCTACTCCCTGATGCGCACTGAGTAACTGCTAACTGTATAAGATGCGTACACAGGCTAACCAGTGCGCAGGAGTTTCTTCAAGTAAGTTCAACTTCCCTAAGTCACATCAAACTGATTAAAAATGACTGGGCCCATTTATCTTCCCACCAGCAATGGGTAAGAGCCCATAGCTTCAAGTTATTGTTATTACTTGCTTGTTCAGACTTTTAGGCTGCCAATACAGTCCACATGAGACATATCTAATCATGATTTGTAACTACCACTTCATTCACACAGATGAAGTTCAGTCGAGTTTATATATTAAAGAGGTGTTTGTTTTTCATCTTCTACGACCTGTCCCACTGAAAAAGGTACCCAGCCATGTAGCTAACATATGCTAGACTAATGGGTTAATATAAGCTATAAGAGCTAATATGAAGCCTGAGCTAATGGGCCAATCAGTTTATGATTAATGTAGAATTCTGTGTGGTTTCTTTGGGACTTACCAGCTGTGGGAACTGGACAGGACAGAAACCCCAACAAAGCAGGCTGCCATATTACAATCTTCCTGCATATAAAAGTTCTTTTTCTGTTGTGCATGTTAGTATGTTTTCTTGTTAATATCCAGACACCAGTCCTTTTGTTTTGCTTGTTTGGCTGTTTTTTAATAATGATCTGTAATCTCCTTACTATTTGCATGCTTTTGAATTTTAATGCTAATTTAGCATCTTTAAATATTAATTTAGTCTCACTGATCCATCATTTATCAGAATGACTTCTCCATCTTTGTCTTTATGGTCTGCCTTAATATGTCTTTTTTATAGGATTTCTCTCCTGCCATGATTTAGTAATATGGTATTCTTTATTGTATCTTCAAGATTTCTTGAGTTTTGGCTTTACTATACTTCTTTATTTATTTGTTTGTTTGTGTGTTTTGTGTATGTGAGGGCCTAGGTGTGCGTGTGGGTATGCATATGGATTTTCATGCATGTGGAGGTCAGAAGATAACTTCAGGATTCATTCTTTCCATCATGTGGATTAAAGGTATGGAACTCATATCATCGGGCTTACTGACTCATGACAGTAAGCACTTTACACAGTGAGCCATGTTGCCAGCCCCACTTACTTTTACTCCTTCTATAGATAACCTTATCTAAAGTGTAAGGTCATGGGTCATGTCTTGATTTTTCATCAATAGTCTCTGATATGAGGACAATCATTCAATATCTTTTCTATTCAAGTATGAATGTACTTAGGGCTCATTGTTCTATGAGTCAGTAAATCTATGCCTACACCACAGACACACAGACACTAGCTTTTTATCTTAGTACAGTGATTCTTGGTGTCTAGAATATTTGCTCTGGATTGTCTATTTAATATGCATCTTGCCAAGTTACACTGAAAACACAGCAATGAAATTCTAGAAATACAGGAGTTTTGGATAGAAATTTTTATAACCTGCAAACTGGAAGAACACTGAGCAGTTTCCACCATTAATCTCCCTATCCATGATTATTATTTCATTGTTTTCTTTATGTAATTTTATTATTTTTTCAGTAGCTCAAAAAATTCATCATAGAGATGTCCTTGAGTTTTCATAATCTTAGAATTTCCTGGGTCCAGATTAATAACATAGATTCATTTTTTTTTTACTTTTTGTATACTTTCTCCTCTGTCTTTCATAATGACTATTTCAGATACCATTCTGAAGAGGCAGGTGTGGTGATATGGACCTACATTCCCAGCGCTGGGAAGGTGTAGGATAGGACAGTCACTAATTCAAGGCCTACTTGGGCTATATAGTAGAACCCTATGTCAAATAAAAACAAAAAGGTAAACAGGCAGAAAACAAGATTCTCAAATTACCTAACTGTACAAACAGCCTTAGTCTAAGGTTCTGTTCCTACAGGAACTCAAGATAAAAGATTATTTTAAAATAAAGTTGCCTTCCTACTGCTAATATATAGAGATATAACCGACCTCATTTTAATATCCACAATTATATTTGAGTTTCAAATGAGAAGTGTTTTGTAGATACTGTGCATTTTAATCTTCAGAGACTCTATTAAGTATTTATGTTATACTAAATAATAAAGTTTAGTACATTGACTTTTGTATCTGGCAGAATTGAAAACATTTAATTAGAATGAATTTTCTACAGAATCTTCATATTTCATTTAGATAATTCTTAACTTCATCTCAGTAGGAAATGGAAAATTTTCAACATTTCACTTTAAATATGATTCTTGATATAAAATTTTTAAAGATTTTACATTAGATGAAATAAAATTTCTCTTATTCTCATTTGTTAGGAGTTTTATTTTAGATGAATATTCAGCTCTAAAAATGCTTCTTGTGTTTATTACTTTGATATTTTATTTCCTCCTTTAATCTGTTAATGGAATATATATAACTGAGCTAGCTCAGCCTAGTCATGGTCGCCTCCTTTAGATATGCTCAATTTCATTCACTCATATCTCTACCTAGATGAGTAATCAAATGGCCTCTTGCATTAATGGTTTGCCTGGCACTCCACATCAAGGTAATGTCAATTTCATTAGAGGAGCAGGAGAATTATTCTTAGTGTTTTCCTGAAGAGTTTGTGTGAATTTAAAATTGTCCTTGAATATTTAACGCAAATGCCCATAAAATATGTGAACTTAATGTTTCTTTTTGGAAAGACTATTTCCCCTTTAATTTATCTTTCTTGATGATTGTATAATGAATGACACTGTAACTCTTCTTGGGTCAACTTCAGAAGCTGTGTTTTTCTAATTATTTATTTATTTCACCCAGGTTTTAAATCATTGTGGCATGGAGTTATTTATAATATCTTCTAAAGTGCATACTTTGGTCGCCGTTTTCAATTATAATGTTTATTTCTAATTTCCAACATTAGGGTCTTAGTAAATCCTGTCAAAGGTTTGTCTAACTTGTTAACACTTTTCAAACACCTACCTCTTACATTATTGATTTTAGTTTTCTATAATAGTACTTTCTTCCCTTTACATTCTTAGGGATATTTTCTTATTAAAACTTTTCAAGCTGGATGCTTAATATGTCTGACAAATTAATTGTGAGGCTTTCTTATCTAGGCTAATCACATCCTCCTAACATCACTTAATTTCCATAATAGTTTTGACCTCAGGGTTTTCATTACTGAAGTTTTCTTGATATTTCCTTAATACATTATGATTTACTCTTTGGTCAGTGTATGTATTAAGAGAGTATCTTAATCTTTAACCATATTTTCTATTTTAAAAGTACAATGATCTCTAAGCTATTGTGACCAGATATGTGCTACTTATGTTATTAAGTCTTTAAAATTGATTTTGACTAAATTTATGGTAGTCAACTTTGTTCAATATGCCACATGGTTGGAAAGAATGCCTGTTGGCCAACAGTTGAATGAAATTTTCTCTGGAGATAAGATAGAGCACATTTATTAATTCTGCTTCTCACATTCTCTATAAACACAGACATATCAATAGCTAAGAGATATATTGTCAATCTTAATAGTATTTCATGTATATTTATCCTTGCACTTTTTTCAATTGAGATTCAAAGTTTTGAAGTATATTAATTATTTATATAACAACTGAGAGTTTTTCAATATCCTGGTGAATTCATACTTTTCATCTTTTTAGTAATATTCAGTTACCTTTTTCTTAGGTAATATTGACATTGTTAGCAATTTTCTTTTGGTTAGTTTTTTTAAATTATTCTTATTGTTGTTTCTGTACACGGTGATGGTGGTGGTAGTTTTTTGCAAATAGAATATCTTATTTTTTACTTGAAGTCGTGAGAGGTTGAATTCGAAGCCCAAGTTCAGATAATTCGTGAAGTGTGACTAAAATCCAGATTCCCTGAATTCCAATTAAGTGATCACAGAACCAGAAGGAAATGATTGGTGAGTGTGGGAGCAAGGACAGGGGGTACAGCTCTGGTAGAATAATGAATGGAAATAAACCCAGGCACAAAATTTTATTGCAAACATGTCCTGTCAAATTGGGGTTTCAGAGTTCCTGTAATTTCATCAGTATTCAGGAGTAGAGATGAATTTAGACTATTTAGAAAGGTTCTTACCTTATAAATCTGCTCTAATGTAATAAACATAGGAATCAAAGGATGTGAAGGAGAGAGAGAAGGTGGAATTGAGAGTTATTTTTTAGGGACAATGATGTACCAAAATGAATCAATAGACTTGGGCAATAAAGAAAATGACAGAGTCCAAGTACCAGCTTACGTGTATTTATAGAGCCTCGTTGCAGCAGCATTTTTAGGTAGAAATCATAGAGTTCAAGCAGCCTTAATAAAGACGATGGGAAAATGCTATGCTCAAGCAGTGCCCCTGCTTTTTCTAACACACACAGAAGAGGGTAAGATATGCAGATCTTTGTTATTATGGGCCACTTTGTCTCATTTCATAAGTAAGGGGACCGTGTACTGAAGTGATTGTTGAATTTTCTTTTAGGGTCTGTGTTTTTTAAACACATCTGCCCTTTCAGACACTTATCACTTTTGACAGAGTTTTAAATTTAAAAACCTGTTATAATTGATTACTGTGACGTTTTTATAATTGATATCCGGGAAAATGGCTTCATAAACAAACTTGGTCAAATAGGGGAGCTTGGTTGGGTCATCTATTTACTGGAGGCTTTTTATTGAATGTTCATGTATTAAATAAGTAAAATGTAATGTCTGAGACCTTTTGAATACCCTGAGGTCCTCCCCTTAAAGTATCAGCAAGGCTCAACCCTATTTAACTCACAAACATTAAAATCTAACCATTACATAATAATCTGTGTATTTGGTCACCATGAACTCTTAGAAAATAAGCTCCTGAGAGGATGCTAAGTGCATTGTCCCCAAAGATTTAAACTAATGTGCACAATCAAGTGTACATTTTGTTATCATGGTTGAGTTGGGTTGTGGTTTTTGTTGTTCCAACTAGACAAAATAGAAACGCTTGAAATCTTTTGTGACGTAATGTGATTTTGGAAGGGTCAGTGCTGATGCTATGAGGCCAATACAGCAGGCTGAAGTTCAACTCTGGTAGGAAGTTCCAGCACAGTTCTAAAAGCCACCCCAACGAGCCAGTATTCATCCAAAGAAAATATGCACTGAACCCTTCAGTGACATCCTACATGAATCATTCGATTTTTCTTTAGCATAAACTGTAGAATGTTTAGATACTCTGAAATCACATATTCTAGTCCCAGGCAGGACCTCATAGCTTTTGGTCCAAAGTCCATTCCTAGGAAAGATTGCTACCCACTATGGAAAACTGTTAGATAAGATAATTAGATTAAATCCAGACCACATGGAATGCCAGTTTCAAAAGACTGCACATCAGTACTGCTCTCAGTGAAGGCTCATTACACCCTGAGATCTCAGATGGCGGCAACCTGCCTCTTAGAGCAGAGATAAGTAATTTCAGACTGATAATAAATGACAAGCTTCTTTAGTTAATGTCTGAAAATGTATGATGTCTAGACCACAGAAAGTGTTTCACAAACGTCTCCCAGCAATAGAACACATGAAAATACCAAGCAAGGGAACCAGGAAGTAGCAGTGGGTCCAATGGTTTCTGTTCATTCTCCAGTCATACCCCTGCTTGGAGTGTCCTTGTCTACATCCTCTTTCTGATAAGTCTTAAGCATTTTTCAGCAACCAACTGAATTCTCACTTCTTCAAGAAACCCCCTAGGAAGTTCACCTTAGTCCAAGTTCAATTTCATCATTTCTTTTGACTTGGTCACCTTCTTCTGTTGTTCTTTCTTGTTTTATCACATTCTCTTGCAACACTTACCTATATTTCTTCCCTGGAGGGCTAGTTCCTCAAATGTAGACTGTCTGACTTGTGTCTATAATCTGACAAACTTTTTCACCAAGGAAAAAAGATTTTTCTCTTACAAGAATTCCAGGATGTTGCATCCATTCTTTAAGCTATTAAAGACATTTATTGAATGATTGCTATATGTCTCCCAGTATAGGAAGAGAGAGCAGAACAATGAATAAGACAAAAAGAATTCCCCCTTGGCCATCCAGATTGCTCATTTCCTGTGGGCTTGACGACCTGAGTTCCATCCCCAGATTTCACAAGGTAACATTAGAGAACTAACTTCTGAACTAACTCCTGAGAAGTGCCCTCTGACCTACACCACACACATACACACACATGCACACATACACAATTAATTAATTAGTTTAAAAGTATTACTCTTAGGGACTATATAATATTGGGGAATTCAAATAATAAAACAAACCTAAGCAAGTTAACGAACAGTCTACAACATGATGCCAAATAGCATTCATATTAAAAGTTCATGAAAAAAGGTCAGTCAGAGACATAGATACAAGATAATATATGAAGTGGAGCTGGGAACTGGGAAGATGCTTTGGGAGTGGAGAAGCCCTTTCTGGCCTGGATGATGTGTGAAAGGAGCCCATGGAGGCAAGAGCTATGTGTCAGGAAACTGGAAATGTTCTGCTCAGTGAACACATCTTTTGGATGTGGAGAATAGCAAGGAGCCAGTGTGACTCAAGCAGAGAGTGAGGGTTGTCACAGAGGACTCTGGCCTTAGGGGTTCTAACCTCCCAGAGCCTTGCAGCCTTCCGAGAACTTGGCGTGGAAGAAACATCAAGCAAAGGCAATGGAGCTCTTCCCGAGGGCCCTGATCAAGCATGCTGCAGTCTAGTTATGATTCTAGAGGGATTACTTTGGCTGTCAAGGAGAATAAAGGGGGAAGAGATAACCTAATGTAAGGGAATTTTTACAATAACCTGGAGCAGTGCAGGTAGTGAGCAGTAGGCATATTTCAGATCAGCTTTGAAGACTGAGCCAATAGAATTGGCATTTACTCCTGTGATGCTTTAAGCTCATTACAAAATAAATTATGAACAATCTAATCCTCTGACTAATCACAACACATGCATGAACATTCATCATGAGCAGATAAAGCCAGTGACACAGCATGCATGAAGCCCTTCATTTAATCTGATCTGGGGCTGAGGTACTATCTGAAGATGCTGTGGAGTTCTGACTCAGAACTCACCTCAGCACGCTGCTCCACATGAATCTTGTCTGGCTCCCTCTACCCACCTAGTCTACAGTTTTTCAGCTTTCATTCCTCAGATATATCACTCTGTTTGAGACTGAATGCAGGAGCTCCTATGAGCAGTGACTTCCATCCTACTGCCATTACAAATCCTGTTTAAGTGATGTCTGAAGAGAAGGCTATCTCTAGTTGGGAATTCTGAGATACAAGAGAAAGAGGAGGCTTACAGTTTGAATCTTGGTTCTTACTTACAGATAAGCAGTGTTGTTTAGCCTCTTTGAACCTGTGTTTTGACTTGTATAATGAGGAAGTTTTACAAACTTGAAGAGTTTAGGGCTTTTCATTCACTTTGTTCTACTCAGGTTTCACAACTTCATTTAGAGTTATTGCCAGACAAGGTTATCATCAAAGGAACACTAGTAAGACCTCCAACTGGGATATCCATGGCATGTTCAATATCCACAGCCACACTTGCGGTGAGAACATGCCTCTGCTCCCCAAACTCTTAGTATGAATCCCTTCCCATCAGTGGATTCTGTACAAGTACTCACTGTCTCTTCCAGAGTCCAAAGACAGCATCGGATCCTGGGCTTCTGTTACACCATGATGTCAACTCAGAGATCCACAAATACAGGTGACAGAGATATCCTAGAAAGGAGGATACAAGCAAGACACTTTTCAAGGTTGGGCGATCGGGACCCTTATCTTTACAACATTCTTTTGGTTATCAAAAAAAGGCTAAGGTCACCAGAGTTGCATTTATTTGTAAGTAGTATTTTGAAATATGTGTTAAAATTATGCCAGTGGAAAAGAGGGAGAGACTGCAAGCAAGAGTAAAGGGTGAGAGTTGAACACTGTTTCAATACAAACAATGAAAGTCTCCAGCAGATGCTGATAGCAAATTACTTTCATATACAGAAATTACACCCAAATAAAAAAGACTGATAGATGCTCTCACAGCTGTTATTACGAAAACACAATGGCAATTGCTCCGAGTAAATAATGGTGCGGCATCATGTTCAATATGAGAGGCTTTCAGAACTTGCCAACAATAGAGAAGTGACAAGCATCAAACAAAGCTATGAAATAGTCAGACAGAAAGAATCAAGATTGAGCCTCTGGTTGGTGTGATGCAGAGACTGATAAGAGGCTTCAATCAAAGCTGGTCTTCTGATATCTAGGTTTAATTTCTAAACATACAGCAAGTTAACACATGGCTTTCAGACAACGTTAAATGTGTGCACCATTAGACTAGTGAGTGTGACTTTCTTTGTTTCTCTTTTAATTCAGCATTATATAATGGTTAGAATTGTAAAAGAGTTGTCCCGTGATAAACTTGGGCTCTAGAAGATCCCTAGGCATCCAGTCACAAGTAAGACAACCTCATGTATTCGGACCCAGGAGTGCTTTAGAATGTGTTATTTGGGCAAATATGTTGCTAGAAATTGTGCTTTAAAATAAAGTTCCAAAACATTTGTTTCTTCTGCTGACATAATTGTACCATTCAATGCTTCATCAAAACTTAGTTGTCTCTTCTCAAGAAAAGACATGACATAATTTCATTTTGATAATCTATGAAATCAGAGAGAAAACCACTCTCTGTATTTATTTATTGCCAACCTTAAATGTGATTTTGGAAGGCCAAGAGAACAGCTCAATACATTATGAAAAACTAGATATTATCAGGCAGTGGCTATTGTTTGGGCAACCCATAGAAATCCACAAACTACCCAAGATATTGACAAGGCTATTAGATGCTCTCTACAAACTGGCAGTAAAGCTCTATTGGTAAAGATAACACTTTCAGCAATTGGAGCTGTGGAGCTCATGCCTACCTAAGGCCTTCACCTTTACTAGCTAGTGTTCAGGGTACTGGAAAGTATTCTGAATGCTACCACAGGAGAAAGGCAAACACCAACCCAGCTACAAAGCCTTCCATCTAAAATGGTGAACTGCCTGCCAGATGAACTAGTACAATGATAGCTCAAAGTTTGTGGGATTAACCGACCAATATCTAACAAGATAATGCCTACTCCATGAGATGCAACCCATGCCAGACAATGCTTGAGCAACCAAGAATTTGATATTTGACAGACCAGGGACCTAGGAGAAAGACAAATATTACTGCTCTGCTAAAGGAATATAGCCATAATGTGACTCCTAAGGACATTCTGCTCTATCCATAGTTCACTTCCTACTTAGCCATCATCAGAGAAGCTTCCTTCTATAGTAGATGAGAATAAACACAGATAGAAACAGCTGGGCAATGTGCAATGAGTGAGAGACTTTGGAACAATCAGTCATAAATGGGATGTCTTCACCAAATTCCTCCTTTGGGGGCTCAGGGAAGCCTCTGAAGGAGGAAACAGAAAGATTGTAAGAGCCAGAGGTGATAGAGAACACCAAGAAAACAAGGCCTTACAAATACAGAAAGGACCAAATACACATATGAGCTTACAGAGACTATGGCAGCAAACACAAGGCGTGCACAGGTCTGAGCCTGATGAGACGCCAGGACTGAGAAGGGGAGTGGACACCTAGAAAGCTCAATTGGCAACAATTTGCAAATGAAAAATTAGTTCTCTGCAATAGATTTTCACTGGGTTTACAAACTACATTTAAGGCCAGGCCCCATGCCCATCAATAGGTGCCCAACCCAAAAGGAACTCAATGGTATTTTTGGCGCTTTTTTGTCTCATAATGCTTTATCAGATCTTTTCCTTTTTGCTTTTTTACATGTCCTTTGTGTATATATTATGGTTTCAGGATTTGTAATTTTCTGTGATTTCTGTGTGCAAACATGTGTATCTCTACATCGGTATATGTTTCTTGATCTTTTCCTTTAGCCTTTTTTTTTTGCTTATTCTATTATATTCTCATTTGTTTTTATTTGACTTAATTCTATTTTATTATTACTTTTTAGATGCCTGTCAGTATTCTACCAAGGAATGAAAGGAAACAGTATGGATTGGGATGGGTGGGGAAATAGAAAGGATCTGGAAGGGGATGGGACAGGAGAAATCATAATCAGGATATATTATATTAATGTTGGGGTTAGCTGCTTGTCCATCCCAGCCACCCAGAACCAAAATATTCACACAGAATTAATTAAATCAGTTTGGCCCATTAGCTCTAGCTTCTTATTGGTTAATTCTTATATCTTAATATAACCCATCTCCATTAATCGGTGCATTGTCACGAGGTCGTGGCCTACCAGCAAAGTTTCAGCACGTCTGTCTCCAGTGGTGGCTCCATAGCGTCTCTATCTCTTTGCCTTCCTTCTCCCAGCATTCAGTTCAGTTTTCCCTGCCTACCTAAGCTCTGCCCTATCAATTGGCCAAGGTAGTTTCTTTATTCATTAACCAATAAAAGCAACACATAGACAGAAGGACCTGCCACATTATATTAAAATCTATTTTCAAAAAAAAAACAAGAAAAGTAAAAGCATAAAATGTGCTTTCCATGAAAGCAGTCAGTCTTGGCAGTGAGTCTGAGGTTCCACCAGGCATGGAGGAGTTAATCAAGTTGTAAAACGTAGAGCCCCACAGTTTCGTTTGTTCCTTTCCTTTCAACAAAAATAGGCCTTGGGAAAGTTTGACTGACATTTATGATAATTGCATTTGGAGATTAAAATAATTTAGGGTTTCACAAGGCTTAAAATTTATACACCATATTGGGCCTCGTATGATTATGGTTTCCTTTATATCATTTCAGTAGGGTGTTGAAATCGATTTGATGTGAATGTAATAGTCATTTTAATGGATATTGTTAATTCCTTGTTTTCAGCATAATAGATAAAGGGGCTTTAATTAAATTCATTGTGCAAACACTTATCAGGGGTAAAAAAGGTTCAGAAAATTATTATTTTTCTGGCATGACATGTCATGAGCATTGCAAAAGACAGAGAAGAAAGCAATATCAGAGTGTGGCTGTCATTAGAAGTCAGACCACATTCATTTCCCTGCAGATAACATGGCATGTGTCAAACACAGCAAAAGAGTGGTGTCCGACCACAGGTTAAAGCATTTCACCATGAAGGTCCATTTTTCGTGAAACCAGCCTACTGGAAGAATACTAACCTCACTCTTCATAACCTGATGGAGTTCCCAAAGGTCAGACTGAAATTCCTCCAAAATCTTAATGGAAAACTAAATTCTGGTTCCTATAAATTTCAGTTAAAATTATGGTAAGCAATGCAAACCCTATTCCAGCAGTTCTGGTGCTCGGATCAGATCAGAAGAACCTAAGCATCAATACTCTTCAAAGGTTCGGGGCATTCGTAGTTATATTCCGTGGCTGACTATTGTTTCAAAACCATTGCCCAATTAGAAAGGAGCTGTGAACTTACAAAAAGTAGTATTCTCCGTTCAGATCAGAGGCCCATTTTTTTGATTGGGTTAATTAGCATTTTAAAGTCTAG
>LOEQ01006094.1:81289-96032 GCA_001685075.1 Bramus lutescens
CTGTGTGGGAGCCTAGTCTATTTGGATGCTCACCTTCCTAGACCTGGATGGAGGGGGGAAGACCTTGGACTTCTTATAGGGCAGGGAACCCTGACAGCTCTTTGGACCTGAAAGAGAGAGGGAGGGAGAATGGGGGGAGGGGGAGGAAAATGGGAGGAGGGGAGGAGGTGGAAAATTTTAATAGTAATAAAGAAAATGGAAAAAAAAGTAGTATTCTCAGGATGAAAAGTCCAATACACATCACAGGGGAGATGGGTGAATTTTAGTGGAAGAGGAAAGCCCTGAATTATTAAACTGTTACGACTCATACTAAAAGAATCCTATTTTGATTGTTTGCTTATGTTTGGCTCATTCAACTCAAAAATTCTGCCCTTAGTTTTTGTGGAATATTTTTGTACATTGTAAAGATGTGTCACTCAGATAGGTTTAATAAAAATCTGAACAGTCAATAGGTATGCAGGATTTGGAGGGCAGAAAGAATTCTGGGAAGAAGGTGGAGATTCCAGCAGACACAGAGAAGCAGGATGGGCAGTAAGGAGATGAAGCAATAAAGCCATCAGGCAGAACGTAAATTAATAGAAATGGGTTCCTTTAAGTTATAAGAGCTAATTAGAAGCAAGCCTAAGCTGTCGGCTGAGCTTTCATTGTTAATAATAAGCCTCGATGTCATTATTTGTGAGCTGGTGACCCAAAGAAAAATCCGTCTACATTTAGTTTACGTCTCTCAAGCCTTTGCTATCAATTCCTCTGTGTTGAAAGATGAGAGGCAAACAGTAAAATCATTTAGTACTAGAGGAACTAGAAGTGCCACTGAAAAAGAAACCATAAAAATTTTCACCAAGTACAAGACTGCCGTAAATCAATCCACTATACTTTTACTGAACATTCAACATTGAGCGCAGATGATAAAGACAAGCAATACAATAATACAATATATATGTATGCATGCATACAAACACATAGTAGAAATATGCTAACCATTACCTTTTTGTGAAGAAATCCCATAAGATTTTACTTGATCTTTCAAATGGATATATCACAATTGTAATGCATATATATACTTTTTAAAATTTTCAAAATGATTGGTAGAATTAAGTTGGGAGGAGGTAAATGTGATCAGAACTCATTCTATGAAATCCACAATAAACTAAATTTTTTAAAAGAAAGTAAACTAAAACAAAGCGAAGAAAAACAGGTAATTGAGTGACTTACATGCAAGCCTTTTATGGAATTCAAGAAGATACTAAGGCACCTTAATTGGATAGTGTCCATGCCATGTCTAACTAGGTGACAATGTATATAGAAGTCTATGCAGGCCTAAGTTTGATTTCAGACACATTAGGTTTGAGATATATCAAGTAAACCTAGGAGATGCTGGATAGGTTACTGATACTTGTCAGTATAAAAGAAATAGTTTGATCTAATAATTATATCAAGAACATACATACAAGTAACATTATGTATTATATTGACTTAACTGGTTATATTTAGAAATATATGCATATATATGTGTGCATGCAATAACTGTTAGTGAGAAAAGAGATAATGAATTTAAAAGAGAGTGGAGAGAAGTATATGGAAAGGTTTGGATGGAGAAAAACGAAGGGAGAAATGTAAATAAATTGTAATCACACAAAAAAACAATAGATAGTACACTTAAAGAAAATGACGGAAAATAAGATAAAACTATACTAATAGTCCTGGAGCCATCAGCATTTAAATAGTAGAGAGACCCGACAAAGCAGGAAAGTGACAGCCAAGGACACAAACCACCAGCATGGTAATAATAGACCCTATCTATGTCACACTAACACCAAAAAGGTGTCCCATGAAAACTTTCTGCTCTTGGGATTTCAACAATTCCAAAACCTTGATAGAGCTAGAGTCTTCTAGAGTCCTCAGTAAGACCTTCCAAATATGATTTAAAGCAATGCTTTCCAGACTTTTCCATCATAACCCTTCTGCACAGTCCTCAGTTTAATCCAATCAAAATGACCTATTTTCTTCAAATTTTGCATGCCCTATTCAACTTCTCTGTCTTCATTCACACTGTTTACTCTTCCATGAATTCCCACGTCCCCATGCTAGGCATCTTCACCAGACATCATTCATCATCATTATCCATGGCTTATGAGAAGTTGAAAATAGTTCCAACTGGAGTCACTAACATCAAGAAGAAAAAGAAGGACATTGTGACTACTTATACAAGGTCTACGAATAATCTAGAACTCAACTTGGCAGTGAGTTTCTGTGAATAAATCTCATTTAGTCTCAAAGCAACCATAAAAATCCCTTTAATAGATCACAATAGTAGAGCTCATTCATTCCCTTAGTAAATATTAACCAAGTGCCTATTATTTGCCAGACACTTTTCTAGATGCTGAACAATGGTAAAACAAACAAAGCCCATAGCTTGTTCCTACAAAGAGCTCACAATGAGAGGCAAACACCCAAAATATAATTGTGTAAACAAATATTTAAGAATGAGTTTGAGAAAGGTACAGAATATAAAAGGATGGCCAAAAATCTCAGGGTAGGAGCCTCCCTTTAAGACAGGAGCACTTATGCTAAGACTTCAAAGATGAGTAGTCAGATAAAATAAGGGGAAATACAGGAAATATAAAGAATTTATAAATGGCCAATGTTATAAATTAACAAATGGGATAAAAGGGAGATCTATGTGGCTGAACTTCAACAATCGGAGCCCAACTTATGTATCTTTGTTGACCATATTCAAAAGCTCGGAGTTTAGTAATAAATAGAAATCAATGAGTTGTTATATAGGAAAACTAGCACTACACGCTACTTAGTAAAGTATATAATTCAATTCATAAAGGGAAGAATAAAAGATCATACAGCAAGTCTGATGTCTTGCATCTTCAGAAAGACTATATTATCCATCTATAGCAAGTCACATAATGTAAAAGACAAGGTCACTCCTGGTTTAACTTAGGTGGGATCATCTCAGATTTTATAATGGTTTTTGTTAAAATTCAAAGTCTTAGATGATCATCTCTGAAAGTACATAAACCTTCTTGTCATATGGCATCCTAGGAAGACCAGACTTTTTCAAGTGTTGAGTTCCTTTTATATCAGCTTTAGTAATGTTAAACCCATTTTTATTTTCTGTCATCACCTATGATAAATGTAGTTCAGCAAAATGTTTGTAATGGTATTGCTGTTAACATCAGGACTCTCCATTTTGCATTTGCTAGAAATGAACCACAGATACCCAGGGGTTTTATAAGGCAGTAGGACAAGATTACCTGGATTCCACATCTGACTCTCTTCTGACTAACTTGACAACTCTGAGCTAGACACTTTTGTACTATCATGTCACCTCTACCATGAGGATTGTGTGACTCATAGGGTTGTGTAAAGATCCAATGAGGTAATGTACATATACACATATAAAACAATGACAATAGTACCTAACACATAATCCATGCTACAAAGTGATCTTTGTTATTATCAAGATTTTGAAATGATCCATAACTTACTTAGTGTCTCTCTCTCTCTCTTCTCTCTCTCTCTCTCTCTCTCTCTCTCTCTCTCTCTCATTGTATCTTTTGGGCATGCAGAGACTGGAGCCTATAATCATATCACTTAGGAGGCTGAGGGGAGAGAATAACCGGTTTGAAAGTAACCTGGGATGCACAGGAATATCTACTTCCAAACAAACAAGAGGTAAAAGAAAAGAATATGATCATGGAAAGGAGGGGGAGAGAGAAAGAGGCAGATGAAGAATATCAACAGACTGACTTATTTAGATGAAGAGGCCAATATAGAGATGTGGTTTTTTTTCCACATCCCTACTGAAATATGTACTGTTTGTGCTTACCGAAGACTTCATGACCACTTCTACACTTCTGTCCCTATGTGAAAGGTAGGAAAGCCCTGACAAATGGGTTGTTTCCCTGTAGAACCTTGTCATTTTGTACAAGATATACATTCAAAGCACCGACTATAAAAACACATAGTGGTTGGCAGGGCCCTAAAACCACTTGCCAACCTTTTAGAACTATTGCTGATATTATGAAGTCCTCAATCACCAAAAAGGAACAAACACAAAGCCTTGAGGCAAAGTCAGCTTCAATACTTCGTTACAGTTACAATCTCTTAGAGAGTAAGAGTCCACAGAAGTTACCCGGGAGCCGTGACAACAGGTTTCCACCCCTGAATACTGAAACAGAGAATGCCATGAGGGGAGCAGCTTCCTTACTTATCTACCCCACTGAGAACGGATAAAGGTCCCACACTGAGGTGGTGTACATGTAAACTTCGTCAATGACATATTTTGCATATTTAAAATGTCTTCTAATTTTTATAAAAAACATGTTCTGATGAAACTAAAATATGGTTAGGTGAAGCATCCCCATCGATTAGAAGCTATTTAATAATTCCAGAAAGAGACAGAGACCAAAGTCTGGCTAACGTCAGAAAGAGGACTGTTAGGCACTGCTCTAACTATCCCACAATGATACCATGGGTCTTTTCTTGAAAACCTTTTAAAGCTGGAACTGGGCTTTCTAGAGATTTGCAGTCTTTTGATCACTTCTCCCTGCCGCACTTATGTGAAGCCACCTCCTTCAAACATTTCAATGGGATGGGTGAGTTAGTTTCCTTCATGGATTATTTGGAAATCTGATACAAGTTAAAGACAAAGCAATCGAGCTGAAACAGAATCATGAGAATATTCATATTACGTTGTCTACTCCTTTAGAAAATATGAGCTGAAAAGACCCAAGGATTCAATCCTTTGAATGATTCATTTATTACTTTTAAATTTGTAAATTATTTCTAAAATTCATCAGTCAAAAATCGTAATTTTTATTTTACATTTAGATGACAAAGTGACATGTGTTTATTGTCTTTGGAAAACAAGGGAAAAATTAAAACCTTCTGTAATAGTTCTACCCGCTTATTTATAGTTAACATTGTAAAATTCATACTCATTATACTTTACACAAATAGAGTTGAGTGATCTAAATAAAACTGCATTTCTAGCATGCACAATAAGCCAAATTTCACGGCTAGTCTTAGGAATTTATATCAAGTTTTACTCTTTTAATACATAGACTCTCATCAGCAATCATAAAACAATTATGCAATTACACTTCATTATTGCCATTAAATTGTTTACAGCTATAAGAAGGAGCCCATAAGCACTATGGCATTGTTTGATGGTTAGGCATGGCTTTTCCTTTAGAGCAATCAAATATAAAGCAGACTATTAGATTGAAGGCTATAAATATTTTAAGACATATAATACATATGAATAACTTGGGACCATCAAGACCATGCTGTCAGAAGGCTTCTACTGGCTAAGTAAGAAGATGTAAAACCTCAAAGTTCTAGCAACTCAAATAACAATGTCTACTCTTAGGTAGAACAAAAGTGTTTTAAGTGGAAGAATACTAAAGTAAGAACAAAGACAAGACATAATCTAGTTTTTCTTAAACTAATCATCCTCACCGCAAGAGTACCTCCTTCCTACTTACAAGTCTTCTATTCATGGTCTTTTAAAAATTGTCATGGGAAACTACTGGCAAGTTGAAATGAATCCAAACAGTGTGAGTCCACTCCGTTGGTCAAAAAATATTAAGAAGGACTATAAATCCTGACATAAATATTTAAAGACAACTTTATCACTTCAATGCTTTAAACATTCAAATTATTGATTTAAGATAGGAAAAAAGAAAAGGCAAATCTGCCTAGAAAACATATGCTATGCTGTCTAACCTTTGCCATTTTTCTCCTTGTTCAAGGTTACCAGGACCACCATGTCCAAGGCTCCACCTACTAAAATAGTCACATAAAATCTCTCTGCCCTCCTTGTTTTCAGATCTTCCCTGATGAATCATCTCTCCTGACTCTCTGCTTTCTGTTACACTTTGTGATTTAAATTCCATCAGGCACTAGAAGTGGAGGTTGAAAAGCTTTTACTAAAAGATGCCGAGAGAAAAAGATAGAGGTTTTTCTAATACCTTGATGAATAACTAATTGACTCAAATGTATGAGCAAAAGTCATGAGAACTGAATATGTGTGGGCACTGAAATATGTCATGAGCAGAGGGGATTAGTCTAATGAGTCATAGGGCCATGCTGTTTGAATATAAGAATTGAGTGGAGAAAAGAACAGAGTTGGGTTTTTACCTTTTGCTAGGGAAATTTCACCTTTTCCGTGTGGATAAATTAAGCTTTGATATTTTAATATGTGATGTGAGTACATATATAGAATCATCTCATCTATTCAGTATTAGCATTCTCTCTTATAGGTACCCTTTGGACTGGGGCCTCTGTAAACTAAATGACATTTTTTAAATTGTCGTGTGCCATTGGTTTTTATGAAGAATGACCTCTGGGAACAAGATGGGACCCTGTGTCTCAAGAAGGTTGCTCTCAGGTGTCCTCCAAGACTCTTTGTTCTTGGAAGGTTGCTTCCTTGAGACTGTGAAAGGGAAAAAGAAAAAGGTACTAATAAACAATGTACCCTTAAGAAGAACTAGAAGGTAAGACATTTCTAGCAGAGGTCACTATCGATTATCCCGTCATAGAGAAGTGTTTGTGGTAGGAGTGACAAGAGTCATATGCAGGGAGGTCACTCTACTTAGAATTGTAAATAGAGATAGAGACTCCAGTTGGACTGTTTCAACCGAGCTTTCTGGCCATTTCTGCTGGATGTTGTAAGTGCCCAATCTGGTATTCTCCTATTTATCCCTACTTGCTGTGTTTTCTTCTATTCACTCACTTGAATCAAAAGGCACTGCTTTTATGGATCATTCTCTGAAGAGATGGTATCCCATTCATGAAACCACAGACTTCACAATAGTCTAACTGGCCTGGTATGGGCTACATTTCAAATTTCAAGGGAGGGCACAGAAATCTTTCTCCTCTATATTTATACAGAACTAAAGGATGTTCTTCAGGGAAATCGCTAAGTTGGCAATGTTGAAGTTTGCCATAGCCAACTTGGGGGGGGGGCAGAGTAAGAGGTTTAGTCTATGAAATTATCAAGGAATGGGGGAAGGCAACATACATATTCTTTTATCAATAAAGGTTGTTTTTCATTTATAGAACCAGATGATACTCTCCTAGATTACTATTCTGATTCTGTGTTACTAAGATACACAAATGAATTGTGTAAAATCTGTGGGGCCAGCTTGTGAATGTTGCTTTCAATTACCAATCATAACTTAGTACCAGAGGCTATTCAAAGCTGACAAGTCATGTAAATTACTAAAGCCATGATAGTAATCACTAAAACGTTGGTTGACTCAAAGATTTAACATTGAGTGGCAAAGAATAACCCTACATGTTATTGTTGGAGGTCTGACAGCCATCATCTTTTTGCTAAGAGAACACTTATTTGATTCTTTTCTATGACAAGAAAAATTTTGAGATGAAAATTTCCCTAGACTCATTATTGCTCTACATTGATCATGTGTTTCCAGTTCTGTTGGCCAGTGATAATTTGGAAATGGACATCTAAAATAACTCTAGCCAGTGAGACAAAGCAATTGAGTTCTCAAAGGAAGGCCCTGAGAAAATTGTTTCCTAGGGTGACAAAAACAAACAGAAAAGGAACTCCTGGTCTGTGCTTGTATGCTACTCTGGAACAACAGATAACAAGAGCTACAGATGCCAACTTGGGAATACAAGAAGGGAACCCTGAGAATGCAGGCTTAATGAAGCCAAGTGTGAAATGATAGAAAAGCATGTCTGCCCTAAACTTGGAAGACATCTCATAACAATGAGTGACTCTTGAAAAACCCAGCTTCAGATTTCTTCTTTAGTAAGACAATCTGTTTTTTTCCCATTTCGTTATTTAAGTTGTCTTTAATTAAATATTCCATTACTTGCATCTGAGGTCATCACATGCATATTATCTGACTAGACATGAGATCAACTTCTAGGAAGAGAGAGACTCTATGTTTGCTTAGGTCCTAGCTTAGTCATACTTAGCATCAGTTGCCTTACTTGGAATACCTAGGAAGAGGGAACTGCAACTGAGAAACTATCCCCATATGACTGGCCTGTGGACATATCTGTGGGGCATTTTCCTTATTGCTAAAGTGATGTAGGGGAGCCCAACCCAGTGTGGGCCTTGGGTATATAAGAAAAGCAATTGACCAAAGGTGTTGCTACACAACTTTAATCTCAGCACTCTGGAAACAGAGGCAGGCAGATCTTTTTGAGTATGAGAGATACAGAAGGTTGGTTCTAGGCCAATCTTGTATACATAGCAATTTCCAGGCCTTCCAAGGCTATAGAATGAGACCTTGACTCAAACAAACAAACAGACAAAAACAAACAAGAAAAGGAAAGAAAGGCAGCTGAGCGTGAGCCTGGACACTGCCAGTAAGCATTCCTCCATGGTCTACAGATGAGTTCCTGAGTTCCTGCCTTAGTTTCCCTTCATGATGGACTGGAACATAAGCAAAACAAACAAACAAATACCACCTTTTCTCTCCAAGTCAGTTTTGTTCAGTGTTCATCAAAGCACCAAGGGACAAACTAGAAAAGCCCCCTTTCGTATTGTTCATTGTGCTCATTCTATCTGGATGACCCATCATTATCCCCTGAATGGCTGAGCCAGTTTCTCTTTCTCTGTGATGCTGTCCTATTCCACTCTAGCACTGAACTGCTCCATCATCTGTGCTTCTATACAATCAGCCACTATCATTATTATTCCAGTTACAATCTGATTACCAGACATTGTGCAGTTCTCTGTGACAGGCACTGTGCTCTGTGCATTGTGTAGTTTACATGCACCCTATCTTGTGGTAGGTTGATTTCTTTATTTATAAATATTTACTTTCTTCTCAGTCGTATCAGCAACCTGTCCATTGAATTGGTGCTTTGCAATTGTGGTGGTTTGAAAGAAAATGGCCTCCAGAGGGAGTAGCAATATTGGGACATGTGGCTTTGTTGAAGTAGGCATGGCCTTTTCAAAGGACATATGGCACTGTGGAGGTGGGCTTTGAGGTCTCATATATGCTCAAGCTTCTTTCAATGTGATACAGAGTCCACTTACTGTTGTCTTCTGATCAAGATGCAGCCAACACCGCAGCTGCCTGTACACCACCATGCTCCCCACCATGATGATAATGGTCTGAACCTCTGAAATTGAATGCAAGCCACCCCAATTAAATGTTTTCTTTATAAGAGTTGCAGTGGTCATGGTGTCTCTTCATAGCAACAGAAACCGTAACAAAGATAGCGACGTATCTAGATATGGCTAATCAACTCTGAGTGAACCAGATACTCATGACATCTGATAGACGCTTCAAATACCCTCACAGAATCCAACTGTTTCCTCTTCACCACGACAAAATGATGTCCCAGAGAAGCTCCATTAAAACAAATTCCAGAGTGAGAGGACACATGAGACTTAGCAGAATCTAAGAGAGTCAAATTAAACCCTAGATAATTCATCATCATCACATAGTAAAAAGAAGAAACATGAATGAGCTTCACCAAATCCTTAGAGTGACAGACACAAACTCATCACGTTAGTCTTGACTCTAAATCTCATAACAAGAGCAAGCTAGAATGATATTAACAAAAATTACTATGGTTATTAAACACTGAAAAAAATCATCATCAATTATAGGACTGATATTGTTCCCTCACATAATAGATACATGTCTCTTTCATTACACTGAACTCCTTAAGGATAAAGAGTTTATATTTTTCTTTCCCTAACATCTTACAGATTGTCTTCTGGATGTAGTATGCTCTTAGAAGGAGGATTTATAATTTACTAAAGTTTCTTCATTATTCATATTTTAGATACTTTGATATCAATAGTTTAGATGAGCCTCTCTCTGCTCCTGTAAATGCCCTTTTATTTTAAGTATAAAGAGAATCTCTGATGCATATTCTGTCAATTACCTATAAGGAATACTTGCATATTTTGTCAAATAATTATGTCTTAGTTTCACCTGAGTCTATGCAATAAAAATACTCTAGATAAAAACTACATATTTACTATAAAATATCATGTTAGAAATTTATTTTGCAAAAATGTAATATTCCTAGAATATTTAAAATAGCTTTAATTCAATAAAATCTAGTCTGTAAAGAAAACACATATTTTGGGAGCCAAACTCACAAAGCTTAATGGCCACTTGGATAAGGATGGAGAAGGAATAATTGTAATATATACAGGATGTATTAGAATTTACTTTTTTGAAACTTTGTTCCTGTTTTATTTTTATTGTGCTATACACTTTTCTGTGTCCCCCTTCTGTCCTCCCCTCTCCCCTTCTATCCTCTCCTGTGACCCACATGCTCCCAATTTACTCATATCTTGTCTTTTCTAGGGTAACAGAGATGAAATATAGAGAGGAGGAAGAAGAGAAAGAGATGGAGACAGAAATAGAGAAGAGACTTGGCTCATGGTGACTGAACGCTGTGAAGTGCCAAGGTTTGCTTGCCAAAATATAAGTTCTAGCTCAAGTTCAAAGGCCCAAGACCAAGAAGAGAAAATGGTTTAAGTTCTATTCCAATATAGTGGGTCTGAGACCCATCCAAACTCACAGGCTAAAAAGCACAAATTTCAGTTCAATTTGTCAAGCAGAAAGCATTTTCTCTTACTTATCCTTTTGGTTCTGGGCAAGGCTTCAATTAATTAGATGAGACTCATTGAGATGATAGAATATGCTTTCTTAAGAATTGTTTCAGTCTCAATTGTGACTCAAAACACCATCATAAAATATCCAAGTTAATGTTTGACAAACATTTAGGCCTAGTCAAGTTGACAGGTACAACTTACCATCACTTAAGATTTATTCATTCCCTAACAAAGAAGCTAATTCCAATTGACATCTGCTTGCAAAGGAAAAATTGATTTCTTCAATGGAATCACAACATACTGCTATATTAACCACACTTGAGGGTAAGGGCATGCTCAGCAGGAGATGGACAACACAAAATTGAACTCAATGGCATTTTTGTACATGTTTTGACTCTAATTGTTTTGTTTGGGCATATTATTTATTAGTTTGTTTGTTTGTTTTTGTTTACTGGTCTTTTGCTTGTATAGTATGTTTCTGAATTTGTGTTTTCATGGATTTTGTTTGTATGTGCTGTATATGTGTGCTTTTTGTTTTTTTCCTTGTTATTTTTCAAAAATCTGATTCATTTAATTTTTACTAATTTGTTTAGTAAAGAGAGAGAGAGGAGAGAGAGAAGAGATGGATGGGTAAGGATGTGGGGAGAGTCATAGAGGAGTCAGTCACAATATATTGTATGATGAAAAAGTTTTCTTTTCAATTAAAAAAAAACAGAAGATCCCTTCGCTTATCAAACATGTGCTTGATGTGCTCAGTACCTATTGCTTGTTTGAGATAAATCATTTCAACCTCCCTGAAGCAATTCAATTTTCATTTTTCATAAAAGAATTTTAAAACTAATCCTAGAAGTTATTTTTCCAACTGAATCATTTATGCAGATGAAAAAAATGAGGTTTAGAAACACTAATTGATTTGCTTCCAGCAACACACTTTTACAGGGAAAAGTAAAAACAGGTTTAGTGTCAAGGTCAAGAGCATATGCTCTTTCCACTACACTGCATAGTTCCCCTTCTAAGTATGTTACTGTAAATCCTAGCCCAGAAGTAGAAAATGAACTAATAGATATAAATGCATGCAAAAGGCTTGTGGAATGTTTATCTTGTCACAGATGCATACACACGAGCATTTATGAACACAGGGATAGATAAAAAGCTTTATGACAGCTTCCAAGCAATAGTAAAACACATTTGAGGCATAAAAGACAAGATTCCTATACATAAAACATGCAGTTCACCCTTTCTAGTGTTTCTTCTATTAGAGAGAAATATAATAAAACATTCAATTTCTACTCCTGGATGAAGACTTGCAGGAGTTAAATTTTTCTTGCCAACCTCCAAGTAACCTAATGATGTTTGCCTAAGAATGACGGTGCAAGGTATTAAATTCATCAGCATATAAATGATTTTTCTAGGACTTGGAGATGGGTCATAGAAAAAAAAGTCCATGATTTCAAACAGTATTATTTACCAAAGGAAAAAATGTTCAGACTATCATTGTGAACTATTGAGCTGAAATAGTCTTGATATTATCATTTTTTGCCTTATGATCTTCCCCTAGAGAAACTACATATAAAATAAGGTATATGACCCAATATTCTCAGAATCTTCTCATGTTTTTCTCTCATTGTTTCCCTAAACAATGCTGTTAGAAAAGAAAATATTGGCAATTGACCTCTATCGACTTCAGCAGTAGCATCTCAGGGTAACTTCAAAATGGCTGCATTTTATCTGTGTTCCAAAGTAAATATGATTCCATCATGGAAAGACATCCTGCTAAGATAAACACCAGCAAATATTTGTACACTTCAATTTTATATGCTTTCATTTTAGTGCAAAGACAGTTCTGGAATAATACTTTTTCATGTCTTAAGATTACTCTTAAATATATGTTACCCATCAGAAAACTTTCATATAAATTGACCAGTGGTCAATTGTTCATTCAATCAACAATTATTTAACAAACATATATTACTGTTCTTCCAGATGTTGAAGCTGGTTCTAGCAGTTGTGTTAAAAGCTGAATTTTCAAAACTTAATGATGAATGAGATAGGTGTTGATAGAGAGCTATAGGAATAAATGATTACTTTTACTTTACAGGACAGTGACTACCTAATTAATTATCACAAGGATATCCTTATATGCTCCTGAAGGGTAACTAAAAGGAAAACTCATTCTGGTTCTCATATCAGAATCAGAGACAATAATCCATCCCAAAGTAAGGTGGTGCTGTGGTTTAATTCTATTGTGTAGAGGAAAAAGCATCTTCAGCATTTACATTGCCTTCCCTTTCAGGGACAACTAAGACAGACTTAACACAATGGACAGGAATGTTAATGGATTTTGTAATACCACGATTACCTAGAAATACAACATTAATGATATCATGCTATTATGTAGTTTCTGCCACATAAAATGAAGAAAACTGACTTGTAGAACTTATACATAATGTGTTATAAATCTCTAAAAGTAACTTGACATGCAAGTTTATCTTTATGCTTTTAATTTTAATCCTGGGAATCAGTGAAGATCAGAGTGTTGCTAAAACATTTTATTTGTTAACTGACTGGATCTTGGGCGAGTCTTGGGTAGTCAAACACAGGAACTCCAAGTTCATGTGTACAGTAGTCATCTCTTGCCCAGAAGACAGATTTTGACAGCACGCCTCTCCATCCTCCAGATCTGATATCCCCCTCTGTCCTCTGTTCAGTGTTTCCCAAGGCTCAATGGAACAGGCAGTGATAAGATAGATCTTCTGTCTGCTGCTGAGTGCTCACAGTCAGTTATCAGGCCAAGATATACTGTGTACATGTATAGCATTTTCAAAACGAACCATTTTATCAGTTGGTTCATGATTGGCTCGTTTTAAATTTATGATACATCTGAATAGGCTAAAAGAAAAAAGGCATGGAAAAAACAAAGTACTAACATTCAGAGAATTTCAAGATTTATTTTTAGTTGTCTAGGGAAGTAAATTACCTTGATTAGCTTGTTTAATCAGTTTTCAATTAATGTATTGTGAATTGTTCTTGTTAATTTTCTAAAAAGTCTTTAAAAAATATATTTGACAACTTAGTGCTATATAGACTCAGAAGTCACCAAACTAAAAATTTTATGGCATTCAAATTTAATATGTCCATCTCTTAGCCAGGAAGTTTTTTATATTACCCTTATCTATCTGTTAGTTGGCATGTCCAATTATCTCATATACAGTAGATGATACTTCTTTTTAATATTACATTACATTACATTATTTTTTAATTATTTTGGTTTTTAGTACAAATCATCCACTTAACTTTGTCTTGGCTAACTCTTTGATTTTCTAATTAGGAATGAAAACAGCTACGAACATTCATATGCAGGATTTTGTGTGCACATAAATTTCACCTTTGGGGTTAAAAATGAAAGGTTCTGATTGCTAGGTCATCTAAACAGAATAAGCTTAGTTTTCTAAGAAACTCTCAAACTGCCTCCCAAAGTGGCTAGAGTTACTATGTGTCCCTACTAGCAGCGAATAACAGCTCCTGATCCTTTACATCCCCACCAGCCTTTGGCATGGTCTTGGTTTGCACATTGATTATCGCAAAGCACCATCTTATTTTAGTTCTCATTTTGTTGTTGGTATATGATAGTTCCTTTACCACCTAAATGTCTTCCTTAATGAAGTATCTGTAAAGCTATTTGGCCCATTTTAAAACCGAGTAGATCATTTTATCTTTGAATTTTAAAATTCCACGTGTATCTTAGATAACAATCCATTATCAGAGCCTTTTACTAATACTTTCTCCCAGTCTGTACCTTGTTTCCTTGGACTCTTGAATACGAGCACTTTCCAGGGTTTATACTGTATCATTAACTATAGATAAATATGTATATAACCCATTATATTTAGCTACATTTTATAAGTGTACATAACCTAATATGTATCATTTAACCATTTTAATATACAGTTCAGTGACATTAAGTATTTAAACACCATCAAGCAACAATCAACACTACCTGTATGTATCCAGAACTCTCTCATCATTATACATAGATTACAGTACCCACTAAATAACTTCCTGTTCTTCCTTCTCCTTCAACTTGCCAGGGTTCCTACTTGAAGGCGTAAGTCATAAACAATCCCACACCAGTTGGGATTTAAAGGGATATTTATTTTAAGGGTA
>LOEQ01006094.1:96154-111038 GCA_001685075.1 Bramus lutescens
GGTATCTCAGCGGCTATTGGCTGAAGGAGCGGAAGGAGCTCCCGCAACACCTACTGAATTATCCATCCTGCAAGAAGTCCTGTATCACATTAGCTTGTTGTGATAGGACAGTTAGGACAATGACTTCTGGATTTAGCCACGTAGATATCTTGTGTTATAATGCCATTTTGTTTGAAACTGAATCCTATACTGTTGCATGTCATCAGTTTTAAAAGTCACATAAATTGCCATTACACAAAAGCCATTAGGCCAAATATCCTCAGCAGCTAGCTGATAACTTTTATAATACTGCAAGAAAACTGGCCAAAATAATGTACACATTACCTCCATAATAATATTTGGAAAAACTTAAGATGTTATCTATGTCCTAAAATGTCTTCCACGCTCACCTCCAGGCTATTATATATAATTTTACAAAGAGATATTTTTAACTCAAAGGTTTCTGGGAAATAGTCATACTAAAACAAGAATATTTAGGATAAGCTAAAACTCTACTTTACTTCCTAAGCGGGACCTAAATGGGAACAGAATGGAAATATTTCGTACATGTCTAGTCCCTGGTGTATACAAACGCCCAGTTGATAAAGTAGGGCTGCCAATCCTCCCTATGATGAGGAAGTAGAGGTTGAGGCTGGTTAAGCATATGAAACCAGATGAACAACCTTCATGTAGGAACCCTGACTTTGTTTGCAGAAATAAAGCTTTTCCTACCACACCTTGCTGACTACCAGGAAAAAGTTACACCACATGGATGAAAAGGGAAAAGAAAATGAATATGGAAGAAAAATTCTATAAACTTTCTAATTTTACTGAAGCTAGCCTAGACCATCTGTTTCAGTTGAGCTGATTCTTAGTCTAAAATAATGATGTGATATACCTCAAAAGTAATTTAAATATTAGCCTGTGCTGGAATAAAAGCAGTTGACAATGAAAGATTCATGGGTGTGGGGATGAAGCAACTGATTGCATTGTAACTATACAAGCACAAGCTATCATAGATAGGGAAGTGTGTAAGTATTTTATCAAGGAAAGCCTCCATCTCTGGCTGTCATCATCTACGGTCTAGACTGATGATATCTTTCAGGCAAGAAGAAAAGGATGATACAGGCTTACATTTGGCAAATCACTTCAGGGTTTGAAGCCAGACTTTGAGTTTAGTGCTCACTAAGCTAGTCTTTAAGAATAGTTCTTGTAAATCGGGGCAGGGAAGATATATTAGACCATAAAGTGCTTGCTAAACAAGCACAAGTATCCAAGTTCAGATATCTAGCACTCACACAGAAAGCCAGGCACATGGTCACATGCTTGGAATCCCAGAGATGGAGAGACATAAATGAACAGACCTGGTGGTTTGCTGGTTAGTCAGCCTAGCCTAGCTATTAATTCCCAGGACCCACTGAGAGACTCTGTCTTATAAAACAAGGTGATGGCTCCTGAGGCATAATACTGAAAATTGATCTCTGGCCTGCACACATGTGTACCTGTACACACATGAGCATGCACACACACACACGTGCACATTCACACACATGCATAAACACACTCACACATTCTTATACAATCACATACACACACTCATACATTCACACATGCACACATTCACACACACACACACTCATACATTTATATACACAGATGCTCACACAATCACATACACACTCTTACATTTACACATACGCATACATTCACACACATGCTCATATATTCATATACAAACACGTTCACACATTCTCTCTCTCTCTCTCTCACACACACACACACAAACACACACGTCTCTCAGAAACCATGGAAGTTAAGTGACCAAGACACTTGAAGTGCTATAATATTCTCATTGAACTTACTTTCCCCAGGTGAAATAAATTTAATTTCTTCTCTCCTATCTTCTAAAATCAAATTTTTCCAAATTTAATAAGAAGCATCAAGACTCAGAAAGAGACCATTTGTCTGAGGTCCTGCAGTATGAGTTATGATTTATAATTGTCAAGTATACATGCCAATATCAAGCATAAACATGGAAGTAGTACTATGTATTTAGTAGACATGAACTGAAATAGCTTCAATTAGCTAATGAAGGTGATTCATACCTGAAATCCCAGCACTTGGGAGACTGAGAAAGGGTTGTCCCAAGTTCAAGGTCATCTTGACCTTCTTGGACTAGGTAATGAGCCCCTGTCTCAAAAATAAATAATAAACAAGTAAATAAATAATCTACACTGATTCTTATTAAAAAATATGGGAGAGCATAATTATATTATCTAGATTTCCCAAAGTCTACTACCATAAAATTCTAATTTTGTAGGCTGCATAACCTGGAAGAGAAGAAGCACTGAGAAAAACCAGGCAAGAGAGAGACTAATATGAAATTAGAACAGTATAGACTACATGGGGAGATTATACGAAACATGCTAAAGTCATTAGAAATAACAGCCCTGGAAAACAGTCATATGCTTCTCAGAGGTGGTCTCGTGCTTAGCAATGCCATCGGTACAGAATTTACATTGCGAAGTTCGCTTGTGTGAAGGATATAATTTAGAAAGTTTTCATAAGCCTACAGAACTGTGCAATCATCACCGTGATCTAACTTTAGAATATTTTATCACTGCACAAAATGGCTTCATACACTCAGCAGGTACCTCCATTCTCTCCTCCCATCCCCAGGCAAATCACTAATCTGCTTTAATGTTCTGGTTGATTAGCTTATTCTGAACATTTTATATAAATGGAATTCAAAGTGTTTTGTGGCAGGTTTCTTTTTACTAAATGTGCTACATTTACATTCGAAGTGCATCTATGTTGTGGCATTCTGCTTTTGTTTTTAAGATTTATTCTCTCTCTCTCTCTCTCTCTCTGTGTGTGTGTCTGTGTGTGTGTGTGTGTGTCTCTGTGTGTGTGTGTGTGTGTGTGATGTGTGCCCATATGAATGAAGATGCCCACATTGTCCAAAAAAGGTTATCAGAGTCCCTGGAGCTGGAGTGAGAGGCAGCTGTGTGCTGCTCAACATAGGTGTTGGGAAACAAGCTCCAATACTTTGTAAGAGCAGCAAATTTCACATGCAGTGAACCATCTCATAAACAACTACATTACAAATTATACCAAATAGTTGGTATAATATTTGGATACATCATAATTAGTCTTTCTTTTTACTTTCTAGGAAAGTATTAAGGTTGTGTTTCCCATTTTATCTACTATATGAAAACTTGTGTGCAAGTATTTGTGTGAAATATTCATTTTTTATGTATCAAGAAATATTTAGAATGAAAATTGGGGGTCATATAATAATTCTCTGATTAACTGTTAGAACAAATAAGACTTTTCACCAGAATGGTTGAAAGCTTTACACACCAAGCAGAACTTGAGTTCTCAGTTGTCGTGCGCTCACTAACAGCTGTGTCTGTCTTTTCTTTTATAGCATTGAGTTGGTGTGAAGTGGTATTTCATTGTGGTTCTCACTTGTATTTCCCTAATGACTAGTGGTGCCAAGCATCTTTTCATGTGCTTTTTAATCAATTACAGATTTCTTTTAAGAACTGCCTATTCAGATCCTTCGCCAAATTTTTAATTAGGTTGTTTGTAGAATTGTAAGAGTTCTTCATATATTCTAAATTCAAGCCTCTTACCAGTTATATGACAGATAAATATTCTCTCCCATTCTGTGTTTTTTTTAATACAGATTCTGGTTTGTTTAGCATGCTTCCAATGTCGTTCCTAAGAAGCCATTACTAACCCAATGCCATGGATATTTAGAATTGTTTTACTTTTATATTCTACATGTGGGTCTGCAATCTACTTGTTTTTATAGTGTATGTCACATTATATATGTGTTTAAATCCATATTTTTCACATAAATATCAAGTTATGCATGCACCATTTCTTTTTGAACAATTAATTTTGCTCCATTGAATTCACTTGCTTTTTGTCAAAATTAAATGAACCTAACACTATAATATATTTCTAGCTATTTAATTCTGTTACTCCAAGATAAATAAATAAATATATCCTGTGTCAGTGCCATCCTGGCTTGATTATTACAGTTCTGTAGTGGCTTTCTAAAATAAGGGAGCATGATAACTGTAAACTCACATATTGTTTCTCAGGATCGTTTTAGCTAGTTTAGACTTCTAACATTTTCATATGAATTTTAAGCTTGGTTTGTCAGTTTCCTAAGATAAAGTCAGCTTTGTTTTTATGTTGATTTTTTTGAATGTGTAAGAGGCTAATATTGAGTATTTTCCATAATGTAAACTATTACGATTATAATTACCCAACAGACAGCTAGTTATTTCAGACTTGATGAGAAGTTAAAGACATAATTACATTTTATAAGTAGCCAATAACAGATGCCTATACATGATTGGTAAAAGCAACTAACTGTGAAATGTAAGTATAGAAGAAAGTAATTAGGATTTTTAAAAATGCTATTTATCAATGAACAAATTAGTTAGGTCCTCTAAGAGTATTAATGATAAAAAGGTTTAACTGACTCTAAATATAAAAACATAATTGAAGAATCAAAATTCATTTAATAGCTGAAAAATATAAGTTCTTGACAACTTCTTGAAGCTCAGTTCTTATAATACTGGACAATACATGATATAATAACAAAACTCCCACAAATAGGACAAAGCCTGTGTATGTGCAATGATCTAGAATTATGAAACCAATTCCAAAACAATGCTATGTCAAGATTATTCTTACTGTGTGTGTGTGGCCATTTCAATGCATTAAAAATTGCTGTAAATAACTGTGAGAGAACAATAGAGGCTGTGACTCTTCAGAATATAAGCCTTTTTCCTCTGTCTCTTTGAAAAATAAGTCATATGCTGTTTTTGTTGTGGTCTAGTACTCTACAATAGAGCAATCAAGTAATATTAGACCACAATAGCTCAAGAAAATCTTTTCACCTCTCTGCCTATTTTCAAAAGCATTTTCTCTTGACTTTGAGGATGATAAATATGCTACAGGACTTAATCAGGCCATCTACCCTTAATAAACAGTCCTACTAATTATGAGTTAGCTCTTACTAGAGGAATTTTCAAATTCCACTTGAAAGGAAAAAGAAATGCTTTATTGAATAACCCTTCTGATTCATGTTTTACTTACTAAATGACTGTAATTGGTTGCCCCCAGGATCTTCAGCTGTGTTTAAGCCTCTGATTGTCCTTTGTCACATGAACAGTCATTTTAAAGATCTTCCCAAAGCAACAAGTGCCACAAATCAATGAGATTAAAGGGAACTTCCCTGCAACCCCTTAGATAATCCATAAATGTTTAAATAATGGTCATTTTGTTCAGTGAAGACATTTGCACAAAACACTAATTATTAACTGTTAGGTTTTTTTTTCAGTCATGAGTATGTTTGTTGCATCAGCAAGATTTACTGAAGGTGATTTTTTTTTATCAAGAGGCAGCTAAATACAAAACAGTAGCTATGTTCTTTAGTGCTAAGAATGAACGCATTGGCAAAGAGGTAATGAATGTTTCCTTTTTAACTTGGTTAGCATTTCCTAGTTTTGGGGGCTACAATGAAAATTTGATGCTGCCTGGTAAGAGTGGGTGTTTTTATGTTCTTACCCAATAATATTTTAGTAGTTCCCTGACACCTTACTCTGTGAACTACAATTTAAGTTGATGTGCAAATTGAATTTAAAAATGTAATCTAAAAATTTAGCATATCCCCATTGCTAGTCTTATGAATACTTGTTTTGGGGAAATGATAAATTTACCAAGATATAAAAGTCTATGACTTGACAGTCTGGAAAGCTGTTGCTCTCTTAGCAGCTTACTGATGGTAATTTCAAAGCTTTTAGAGTTTCCTGTATGAGTTTATCTATTCTAATTGCTCCTCTGAATATTCAAATCATATATGAGTTTATATGATCATTTGCAATGAAAACATGAATTAAAACACCTAAAAACTTTGTTGACCATTAGAGATTACTTTATTGTGAGAGTAAATAAGTACTGTCGATGAACAAATATTTCTTTAAGTATACTGTAAAACTATCTCTTATTGCTCAGAGGAACTGAGCGAGGATCAGACATGATGTTATCACATTGGAAGTTGGTTTCTGATGTGGGATTCCCCTCTGTGTGCTATCAATATGTTTTATTATCATTGGTTAATAAAGAAGTGGCTTTGCCCTATTGAAGGGCAGAATATATTCAGACTGTAAGAGAGAGTAGGCATAATCAGAGAGATTCCATATAGTTGCTAAAGGAGAAAGACACCAGAAAACCTTACTTGTAGGTCACAACCTTGTGGCAATACACAGATTAATAGAAATTGGTGAATTTAAGATTATAAGAGTTAGCCAGGAATATGCCTGAGTCATTGGCCAAACAGTGTTCTAATTAAAATAGTTTCTGTGTGATTATTTGGGTCTGGGCAGCCAGGAAATGAACAAGCATCTCTGTTTACAGTTTCAGCACATTAATTTGGATGCCTTTTCTAAATCACTGCTTTTTACTCTCTATTTTGGCACACTATCCAACTGGATTGG
Source organism: Bramus lutescens (assembly GCA_001685075.1). NCBI lineage: Eukaryota > Metazoa > Chordata > Mammalia > Rodentia > Cricetidae > Bramus > Bramus lutescens. The sequence continues at coordinate 102,655 of LOEQ01006094.1, forward strand.
CTCGTTTCTCTTCCTAGCTTAAATTGCCGAAGATTTAAGGTTGTCTTAGGACTATACATCAGCTACTTGAACATGCAAACAAAATAATTGACTCAAACAAGAGGGGGACATATCATGATGGCTCAGAGACTCAAAGACTTCAATACATCATGGCAGGGAAGGCATGGCAGAGTTCATGATCCTAAGGGCATGTGCCAGAGGTTACCTATCATAGCAGAGCAGGAAGCAAAGGAAGAGGGACCATAACCAGGCACTAGCTATAAGTTCCAATGGTCATCTAGGGATGACATCATCCAGGCAGGCCCTATCTTCTAGAGGCTCCACAGCCTCCCTGTATGGCACCTCCATCTGAATAACAAGAATTAATACATGAGTCAGAAAGGAAGCACATTTCACATATATTTAGTAAAAGATGGTTCCTTATATCCAAATCTCATCATTCTTGGAAAGACAAAGCTTTCTTATTTATGTCAACCACCTACCATGAAAAACAAAACAAAAAAAGCTAATGGTAATTTTTTAAATAAACTTGGCTAACTTATTGTCCATAAAAAATAACACAGACTATTCCATACTACCTGTATATTTGTGCCATGCCTGTCTGTCTCTATGGTGACACTGGCCATTTACATCTCAGTCCAAGTATCACTTCTCACTTCAAATTATCAGGTCTGACTTGAAAGAAACCTAGAATGGACTCTATTCTGAAAAACTATATTGCCAGTAACAATTGGCACATCTCTATTTACTTGACATTTTTAGTCACTTGGCAGTATGATATGTAGTTTATGAATAATCACATTTAAGCCTCCAAGTCTAGAAGTAAACGGTGTTTTCCACATCTGCTTCTTGGCTTTCCCCTGTCAGGACAAAGAGATTTTCAGCTCAGTACTCCTATTCTCATGGTAGGAGAGGACAGTGTGTTCATTCAGAAGTCGGAAATACATCAATGAACAGCTTTATCTCAGCTCTCAGTGCTCTGATGAGACAAAGAATGTTATGTGCTACATTCAAATCTAATGCATTGTGCATCACATTATGACCAGTAACTCCAATGACGTTATTGACATAGTCTTCATAGCAATGCTGAGAAGCAAATACTTTTTATAGTCTCCTTTCATCTTTACAGTATTATGGATCTAACTTCTATCTTCATACATACTATGTAAGTACCTTACCCCCAAGTTATAGCCCCACCTCTGACTTCATTTTTCAAGATGAGGAAAATGGACTTAACTAGAGAAAAAGCCGGATAAAAGGCCTGCTACCAAAAGACAGACACAACAGCTAACTAAGCCCTTATCAGCCTCCTCATCCACACTTATAATACACACTTTATGTCCTCAGAATAATATAATGGATACACACTCTTGCACATACCTTGTGTGTATTGTTGTGTACATGTGTGTGCATATGTGCATGTGATTGCATCTTTTAAAGAAACAATTGTCTTTGAAGGATGAATTATTTAAGGAAAAGATTTAAAAATGAACAATAGTTGATACTTCAAAAATAAAAAGAAATATCCAATTATAATTAATTGATTCTGAAATCTATATTCATATTTGTATGTAAACTAGAGGAATGTACTTATGGGATTTCATATAATTTCACAAATGCAATCTTACTTGGCTTATATATGATCATTAAGACTGTAGTCACCACAATGTTTCCAAAGAAGAGGGAATATAAGATTCTTAACATAGATCTTTTTATATTGAATACTATTCAAAAGAAAAATATAGGGATATAACTAGAAAATAAAAATTTAAGGAAAGAATAGGCACAATGAGTAAGAAGTCTGAACTCCAGTCAATCTAATGTTGTATTATCTAGAGAATATGAACTACAAAATACAAAAAGATCTTCTAAGGAAAGAGATGATAATTACATCAATAGCTAATATTTAACACAGGTAACACACCAAGAACTTTAAATACATTTTTTAGATTTATTTTATTGCTTTCTATTATATGTAAGGGGGAAGGGTATGTGCATATGAATGCAGATGCTCCCAGAGAGCAGAGGTGCCAGGTAACCCTCAACTTGGGGATACAGGTGTTTGTGAGACACTAATATGCCGGGAATTGAATTCAGATCCTCTGGAAGAGAAATGCATTTTTTTAATACAATAAGTTATCTATCTAACACATATATTCATGTGACCCCATGAGGTATAATTATCATCTGTACTTCACTCAGAGGTCACTATGATTTAGGAAGCTATGAGAACAAATACCTAGAAGTCCCCCTTAATAAATGTTTTGAGCCAAAATTTCTGATAAGTGGCTACCAGTAATAGCATTCTCTCACGTATAAGGGAAAGATTAAATTGGAAGAAAAATGAAACATGGGGCTATCAATTTCTATGAATTTACTAAGCAAAGAAATTGCAGTAATTTCAAACTGCAATCTTTTTCGATCAGAGTAATTTAACAAGCAAGGCACGATAGTGCATGACTATATAGCAGAGCTTAGGATGTAAAGGCAGGAAACTCAGTAGTCCAAGTCCACTTGGCTATGTAGTAAATCTGAGGCCACCTCTCTCAAAATAAATAAATGCTAGGAATTTATGACAGCTCATGCATTAAAAATAGGGAGTCTTAAAGAAAATGCTTAGTAAAAGGAACAATTGTCAACTATGGAAATTGGTAATAATAATAATAGAACAATTGTGTTTAACCTGGTTCTTCATCTACAATAGGAAAAATGAATTGAGAGAGGGAGGGGAAAGATGCTGAAAAGTGGGTAAATAGACTCATCCTAAAGACAATGCAAGGAGCTCTCTCTCACTGAGTGCAGGGGAAGGTTCAGAAGTCATCAATACCCAAAATAGTCAGGAAAGCCTTTGAATTGATTGCTTGAGGTAAGATTTAGAAAATAATTTTCTGGCTCATCTCTTCTTAGAAAGAACAGAGGAACATTCAACAGTTTGATCTCAAACATGATAAGAGATTTGCAGAGATTCTTATATCAAATCCCTTGTTTCTAAAAGTCTTGCCCTAAAGTCTTGCTATTCATATCACAGTCCTTGGATTCCAGGGTGCACAATCCAAGAACTGGCAATCACAGATAAGTGATACCCATGCTGTGAAGAGTCTGTTTTACCCTTCCTTGGGTCTTTCTGTGGAGTGTTGTACAAGAATTATATCATGCATAGCAATTGTATTCAACCCATCAGCTGATTACAGACATCCCTCCTAGGAAATCTTCAATCCTGATATGCCCTACTCTATTACTCAACTGTGAGGCAATGAAAGATTCATGAAGACATTACCACAGAGGGGGAAACATGAAACACCCAGGAGGAAATGAGATTTTTTTAATTCCTTGATCAATTATGGTGTATTCTATACACCTTGTGACACATTTCTTATCTCTACAGAAATGTACTAAGTGATGTGATGCCTAAGTAAAATTCCAGTTAAAGGCAGAGAGCACATCCATGTTCCTGAACACAAAGCATGTATTTACTCCCAAAATTCATTAACCAAAATGCTATAAAAAATACTGAATCCTTATACAAAACTTTTATCTTATAGTGTCTGTAAATACGTGTTGTGTGCAAGGTGTATGTGTTTCTCTGTAAGTGTGTGCATATGCATGTCCATGTATCTGTGCATGTATGTGGAAGTCTGGAATTGATTTCAGATATCTTCCTTATTTGCATTCCATCTTATATGTTGAAATAGGATCTCTTGTTGGATCCAGAGTGCAGTTTTGGCTGGTCTGGCTATCCATCTTTTTCAGGCCTTACCTTTGCACTGACTGGAATTACAGGTGGCTTTTTCTGGATTCTGGGATCTGAACCTAAGTCTGTACTTCTGCAATGAGAACTCTACCTTCCAGGTCACCTCCCTAGTCTTACCATTATAATCCAGAATGAACATATATGAAAGTCACAGGTACTCCCATACATTTGTTGGATTTAATATGTTAAAACTTTCATTTTTCACCGATAAATTTGCATAAATTAGATGCATTTCATAATTAGGATAGGTATGAGGATACAACTTGCCCATCTACACAAAATGTAAACACAGGAAAGTTCCCTGGAGTTTAAAAGGCTTTTTTTTTCATAGAGCCACATTGTAAGCTATTTTATTTGGGGTTTTTATTGCTGTAAAGAGACACATCATGACCACAACAACTCTTGTAATGAAAACATTTAATTGGGATGTCTATCTTAGAGTTCAGAGGTTCAGTCCATTATCATCATTGCAGGAAAAATGGCAGTATTCAGGCAGACATGATGCTAGAGTAGTAGCTGAGAGTCTTATACCTTGCAGGCAACAGGAAGTCAACTAAGACACTAGGAGGTATCCTGAGCATAGGAAATTTCAAAGCACACCCTCACAGTGACACACTTCCTCCAACAAGGCCATACTCACTCCAACAAAGCCCTATCTCCTAATAGTGCTACTCCCTATGCTCCTTATGAGATTATGGGGGTCAATTTTATTCAAACTACCAGAGAGACCAACTACATTTTTTAGAGAAATATGTATTCCTTTAAGAAAACCAGTATCCTGGAGATTAAACACTGATCTCTATACAGATACTTTCCTAGGAGATTTTACTTGATTGTTTTTTATCTCCAGCATTCCTAACTTCTTAATCACTCATATTTCTAGCATCTGAATGTAAGTAGCATAGGGGTAACAGACTTTCCTCACTCACCACACTGTTATAAAGCCATGAGTGCTCTATATGGTGAGCAGGGTCATCAGGCAAGATGTACAGATGAGAGAGTTCACTGATGCTCTGGTGCAGGAGGCAAAGGGAGCAAAGCTGTTCAGAAAAAAAAACATTTTGAGAAGAACTAAGCACTTAAGCCCATTCCCCCAAAAACTAAGCACAGGAACAAACATAAGTAAACATACTGTTTGCCAAAGCAATATAGTCATGCAAACTACAGTTAACCATGATGCCCCTGGGTCATATTGTAAAACAGGACCATGTTGGAATCCAGGACCAAAAACTATTTTCCCAATCCCATATAAAGTTGACTTTCTCAGGCTTTGGACTCAAAGAACCAAGGCAAGTTCTTTAGATGGAAGGAGTGATCCACGATTACAGTTTTATATCTTTAGCTATGATAAAGTATTCTGACCAGAAGTACCTCTGGGATTAAAAAAAAAAGGATCATTACATTTAGCAGAACAATAGTGTTGGGGTCTTCCCTAGGTTCATGTCCTAGTTTCAGGCTCTGGGCCACCCAAGCACGTCCGGGTCTGGGTTCCATCTCAGGGAACGAGCCACAAATCCAGTTACAAAGTGAGTGATTCCTTTCACTGGTACAATTTTGCCACTTTGTGTCACTGATATACCAGTGCACCAGGGGCTGCCATTGGAGATGAAAGGGTTTGGAGCTAGGTTGGTGTTCAGTTTCCTGCTCTGGCAGAGTGCCATTTACCCTTCATTACCGAGAACACTAGTTGTAGAGTAAAGCCTTCAGTTGTGGAGAGAGGTCTAGTTCGGGCTTTGTTTGTCCTGTTGTTTGGTGACTTCGTTTGTTCTGCTAAAGGAACATGGCAATAAAATGACTCTTCTTATCGTTCTGCTTTGCCATCATCAGCGAAGCTTCCTCTTGAAGTAGATGGGTACTGACACAGAACCACAGCTGGACAATGTGTAGTGAGAGGGAGACCTTAGAACACTCAGTCCTACATGAGACAGCTTCATCAAGCTACCCTGCTCCAGGCTCAGGAAATAATGCAGAAGAAGAGGCAGAAAGATGGTAAAAGAAAAAAAAAAGAAAAAAGAAAAAAAAAACAGTGGGGATGGCAGACACCAAGAACACAGTACCTTCCAGACAGATACAACCGGAGGAATGTACATATGAATTCATAAAAACTATCAGCATGGCCAGGTCCTGCACAGATCCAAGCTAAATAGGGTCCCAGCTTTGAGAGAGGAAGTGGACACAAGCACCCATCCCTACCCAGAAGCTATCTCCGATTGAGAACTGCTTGCAAAAGAAAAGTTAGTTTTTTTTCCAATGGAGTCTCCCTGGATATACAAACCGCACTTAAGGGAAGTCCCATGCTCAACCGTAGATGCCAACACAAAATCACCACAGTGGCATTTTTGGAAGTGTTTTCTCTCATAATGCCTTCACCTTCCTTGTCCTTTGCTTATTATTATGGTTTCACATTTTGTGTTTTTAAGGTCAGGGATGTGTGGGTATATGTGTGTGTGCAGGTGTGTTTTCCTTGCATTTTTTCTTGTTTGCTTTTTCTTGCATTTTTTCTTGTTTTGTTCATTTTTTCCTTCTGTTAGTTTTGCTTTGTCTTATTTTTATATGTTTGTTTGTTTGGTTTCTGGCTTGTTTATTTTCTAAAGAAAGAAGGAAAGAAAGAATGGAATTGCATGGGTGGGGAGGTAGGAGAGATCTGGAAGAAGATAAGAAAAGGAAAACTATGATCTGATATACTGTAGGAAAAATTTATTATCAATAAAAGGGGCATATTTAACTAAAGGTTAAAATCCATCATTGAAGGAAGTGAGAGCAGGAGCTTGAAACAAAAATTATGGAGGAATCTGCTTGTGGACTATTGTTTAACTAGCATTTTCTCTACAATCCAGGAAATTGTGCAGCCCAAAGTGGGTTGGACCCTGCCAAATCAACTCAGAAGCAAATCAGTCTCCCATGGATTGCACACAGGCCAAGGGATCAATCCCCTCAATTGAGACTCCCTTTTCACAAAGCTGTGTCAAGTCCACAGGGGGGAAGCTAACTTCAGCCCTTCTCAACTTGACACACAAACACATCACTTTCAAACCACAACTTTCTGATTTTTATCCCCCAACATCTCTTGTTATATCATAATACAGAGCACAATCCAACTTTTAAATATCTTATAGTCATTAAAAATTCCAGTGCTTTAAAAATCCAAGTTCCCCTTAAAAGCCCAAAGTCTCTTAACTGTGGGCTCCTTTAAAATCAAAACTAAGCTACATACTTTATTATTCCAAAAGGAAATAACTGTGGTATTAAAACAATCACATTAAGCAAAAAAAAAAAACAAATACAGCAGTGTAAACTTAAATCCTATAGTGTAATCTCCTGTTCCTGGGGCTCATTCACTGTATAGCCTCTGGCTTCATAAACCTTGGGCATGTATCCTTGGAACATGATATGCACATGAAATAACACATACAAAAAGTGAGTTCATTCGTACTATTATAATTCTTAACTAAAAGAGGTTAAGAAAATACTTGGGGTAGTAATGTCCTTACTAGAGAAAGAAGATAGGAGGGAAAACCAACTGGAATCATCATAGACATTACGGAAATTGGTGGTTTCTTTTTTGCTGTTGTCTACCGCCAATGTACATGATGGAGAAGTTCATTAGTGGAAAAGGAGCAATGACTGTGTAAAAAAAGAGATGATGAGCTTCCAGAATGGCTGGCTTCTTTCTCACAGTCCTGATGATCTGAGATAAAAATCTGGTATTTTAATCAAAAACCTTGTGAGTTTTTGCTTTTGCCAATAGAGACCCTGCTGTGGGAACTCCTTCAGCCAATAACCTTTAAGATACCAGCCCACTTGGGTGTGGGTCTCTTGTGCTATAAATGCAGACATAAAGCTTGCATAGTCACTCACTCTCTCTCTCTCTTTCAGCTGCTGGATTCAGTTCCTGTTCCCTGCTTGTGCAGAGGACTGTTGATCTGTGAGTCTACCCCTAAATAAAGAAACCCTGATTATACTCAATTCTGAGCTAGTGTGGGACTATTTTATCACGTTCATCTACATCTGGTGCCCATATAGATCCCAACTTCACATCTACTGGGACCAGCTCAAAAGGCCAATGGCTGAAGGTCTCCCACCCCCACCTGTCTGGCTATCTACTAAGCACCTTTTTGCAAAAACCCCACCACAGCAGAGCTAAACCTTTGGTGGCCTTGCCATGTGGTGACTTGGCAATTTCCCAGGCTCGCATATGCTCTCCCCATCCCCTGCAGCTTTCCCTGCAGTGTGGTGACTTATACAGCTTCTGGTTTGTGTTCCTAGCTAACAGTTTGTGTTCCTGGCTCATAAGCTCTGGGTTTCTTGATATTCTGGCCACCAAAAAATTCTGTGCATGTATGAAATTGATTTAATTGCTCTTAATTTGTCAAGCATATTTGTCATGATTTAAGCAGATGCCAATATGGAACTGAGCAGGACACCACTGGCCACTTATCTCTGCCATGCATCTGCAATAGCGACACCTCCTGGCCAATATAGATTATTGCACCTACAGAAATTTACTGAAATAACAGAGGCAAGTTCATCTGATTAATATATAAATCAATTAATTTGTTGAAGATGTTTTCTTTCTTCCATGGCAGAACTGGATGTCAACCTGTAGAAGAATGAAAATAGATCCATATATATC
>LOEQ01006094.1:112434-124965 GCA_001685075.1 Bramus lutescens
GGGAGGAGAGGAGGAGGTAGAAATTTTTAATAATAAGAAAGAAAATAAAAAATCAATAAATTTGAAAGTTATAATATATATATGAAGACAATATCACCATTCTGGAATTTAATAACTGTTTTGCTTACATAATGGTATTCTGCAGACTTATATGGCTTTTCTGATGCATTCATTTATTTGATATTCAGATTCAGCTTTGTTTTTCATATTATATCCTTAAAAAATGGTTTGATAACAAAGCCAAGAATGAGGCACTTTTATAAATGATAGAGTCTTCATAGACTAATAATAATCAGCTAGCTGATAGGATTTATACCATCAAAAATCAAGTTAGCTGAAAAATACCATTGAAAAGGATAAAATTTATTTAACAGATAAAATTCAATCCATGTCAAAGAGTGCTGAGTAATTATCTGAAAGAATTTATACTAGTGAATTTCACAATCAATATCTGTTTAAAAGTTATGATAAGATAGCACATAGAGTATCTCTCCAGGAAGGCACTCTGCACACCATCCAAATATATCCAAGGATGAGAAGTTATCATTAAAGGAAAAATTTCATATCTTGGAATCATATGTGAAGAATGAGGACCAGAGGTTATATGAATCAATGAAATTATTAGAAATATTCACAGGTCAAGAGATTCAGGCTTCAAAAATGACAGTGGTAAAATGATTTGAAACAATTGAGGAAATTATAGGAACTGATGAGCTGGGAGAAGACATACAACAGTGTTTAGGATTGCCAGTACGTGTCAGAGTCCAATTAGACTTATCAAAGATTTTAGCTACTTACCCTGTGATCATCTCTGGCAAACCATCCAGGACCAAGTACCCAAAATGATTTAGAGAACATAAATGAAAACTTATAGGTATGGATGATCTAAAGGAAATTAAGTAATCAGTAGTATCTTATGGCTTGCATTTACCATTTGTTAGGGAGATGGTGAATATGTGGGCTCAAGCAATAAGGTGACTGGCTTCAATTAATTTCAGCAATCTTAGAAGACGGGCCACAACTACTTTTGAAATACTACTAGCAAGAAAAGTCAAAAATTTTAGAGCAACAGGGAAGAGCAAAAGGAATTGAGGCTTCCCAAGATCAAATTCTTGGCAAGGGAACTTACGCTGCTCCACAAGATCAAGCTCTTTATGGTGAACACATCTTGTCCCTATGCCACATAGCAGCCTTAAATGCTTGGCGTAGGATTCAAGAACTAAGAAAAAGAATTGAATCATATACTAGGGTTAAACAAGGCCAAAGAGAATGCTTTAATGACTTTTTACAAAGATTATCTAAGGCTATACAAATAGGAGTAACAGACCCAGAAGCTAGATGAGTATTTATTGAATCTGTGACTTTTGAAATTGTCAACTGAGAATGCAAAAGGATACTTGGGCCTTTAAAGGTTAGATCAGCACCAATGGATGAATGGATCCTGCATACAATGAACATTGAGACATTTGACTATAATACTGAGGCTTGGGTTGGAAAAGCAACTTCCAAAGGTATAAGGAGACATCAAAATACCAAATGTTTTAATTGTGGTAGAATAGGACATTTGAGAAGGGATTGTAGACAAGACATTCCTAGAAATAATGGCTCCTTTTCGAATGACAAAAATAGAAGGTCTCAATCTTCTGGATTATGAAGAAGATGTGGCAAAGGCCAACACTGAGCCAATGAATGTAGATCAACAAAAGACAAACAAGGGGACCCAATACCATCTGGAAACTCCTTGACGGGACCTCCCACAGGCCCCCATGTCAAATGTGATCCAGTTATTCCCAGTCACTGTGGAGGACATGTCTCACCAGGAAAATTAAAAAATCCATTGCCTTCTGTAAAAAAAATCATACTGTTCTTGATGATTAATTAAACATGGAGGCTGAATCAAAAATTCCAATAGGAAATAGGAAACATATATCTTGACAGACTTTCATAAATGATCAAAGACCAAAGCTAAGAGTGCATATAAATAACATTGTAATTGATGGATGACTGAATATAGGTGTGGATGTGGCTATCATTACTCCAGAATCGAATCTTAGATTTCAAATTGGCCTCTTCAAGAAGCAGATGTTCAATTCCTAGTAATTGGAACCCTATCTCAAGTGAAACAAAGCCTGAGATGGGTTGAGTACATAGGACCAGAAGAACAGAGAGGAAGGCTGAGGCCATATGTGGCTAATATCACAGTGAATTTATGGGGTCATGACCTGCTTCAGCAATGGAATACCCAGATTAACATTCCTGCAGTCCCAGAAACTCATGTTTCTGGAAGGATATTATAAGGTACTATTTAAAAGGTCACCAGCCATTCAGGCTGTACAAGAACACAAAATAACAAGCAAACCCTCAGAAGTACCAATGGCCCTACCTTTAAAACCATTAACTAATGAACCAATATTGGTTAATCAATGGACTTTAACAGAAGAGAGACTGCAGGCTTTAGAACAGCTGGTATAAGATCCATTAGATGCTTACCATATTGAAGAATCAACCAGCCCTTGGATTTCTCCTGTTTATTTGTTGTTAAAAAATCTGGAAAATGGAGAATGGTGACATATCTAAGAGCTGTCAATAAGGTAATTCAGGTTATGGGTTGTCTATAATCAGCAATTCCTTTGCCTTCCTGATTGCCTAAAAGATGGCCTCTTATGGTTATTGATTTAAAAGATTGTTTCTTCACTAAACCTTTCCAAGAAAAGGACAGAGAAAAATTTTCCTTCATAGTGCCTACTTATAATAATTCTTGGTCTAATAGGATATATCAATGGACCATCCTCCCACAGGGAACACTCAAGAGCCTCACCCTGTGCCAATACATTGTAAGTCAACTATTGTAAATAATACATAAACAATTTCCTAAATCTATAATTTATCATAACATGAAAGACATTTTGCTATCTGATTAAAATGCAGATACCTTAAAAAGAACATTGGAAGAAATAAAGTTTTGCCTAAATGGAGACTATAAATTGCTCCTGAAAAAACTACAAAGAGGAAATTCTATAAATTACCTAGGTTATAAAATAGGTTTNACCAATGGATGAATGGATCCTGCATACAATGAACATTGAGACATTTGACTATAATACTGAGGCTTGGGTTGGAAAAGCAACTTCCAAAGGTATAAGGAGACATCAAAATACCAAATGTTTTAATTGTGGTAGAATAGGACATTTGAGAAGGGATTGTAGACAAGACATTCCTAGAAATAATGGCTCCTTTTCGAATGACAAAAATAGAAGGTCTCAATCTTCTGGATTATGAAGAAGATGTGGCAAAGGCCAACACTGAGCCAATGAATGTAGATCAACAAAAGACAAACAAGGGGACCCAATACCATCTGGAAACTCCTTGACGGGACCTCCCACAGGCCCCCATGTCAAATGTGATCCAGTTATTCCCAGTCACTGTGGAGGACATGTCTCACCAGGAAAATTAAAAAATCCATTGCCTTCTGTAAAAAAAATCATACTGTTCTTGATGATTAATTAAACATGGAGGCTGAATCAAAAATTCCAATAGGAAATAGGAAACATATATCTTGACAGACTTTCATAAATGATCAAAGACCAAAGCTAAGAGTGCATATAAATAACATTGTAATTGATGGATGACTGAATATAGGTGTGGATGTGGCTATCATTACTCCAGAATCGAATCTTAGATTTCAAATTGGCCTCTTCAAGAAGCAGATGTTCAATTCCTAGTAATTGGAACCCTATCTCAAGTGAAACAAAGCCTGAGATGGGTTGAGTACATAGGACCAGAAGAACAGAGAGGAAGGCTGAGGCCATATGTGGCTAATATCACAGTGAATTTATGGGGTCATGACCTGCTTCAGCAATGGAATACCCAGATTAACATTCCTGCAGTCCCAGAAACTCATGTTTCTGGAAGGATATTATAAGGTACTATTTAAAAGGTCACCAGCCATTCAGGCTGTACAAGAACACAAAATAACAAGCAAACCCTCAGAAGTACCAATGGCCCTACCTTTAAAACCATTAACTAATGAACCAATATTGGTTAATCAATGGACTTTAACAGAAGAGAGACTGCAGGCTTTAGAACAGCTGGTATAAGATCCATTAGATGCTTACCATATTGAAGAATCAACCAGCCCTTGGATTTCTCCTGTTTATTTGTTGTTAAAAAATCTGGAAAATGGAGAATGGTGACATATCTAAGAGCTGTCAATAAGGTAATTCAGGTTATGGGTTGTCTATAATCAGCAATTCCTTTGCCTTCCTGATTGCCTAAAAGATGGCCTCTTATGGTTATTGATTTAAAAGATTGTTTCTTCACTAAACCTTTCCAAGAAAAGGACAGAGAAAAATTTTCCTTCATAGTGCCTACTTATAATAATTCTTGGTCTAATAGGATATATCAATGGACCATCCTCCCACAGGGAACACTCAAGAGCCTCACCCTGTGCCAATACATTGTAAGTCAACTATTGTAAATAATACATAAACAATTTCCTAAATCTATAATTTATCATAACATGAAAGACATTTTGCTATCTGATTAAAATGCAGATACCTTAAAAAGAACATTGGAAGAAATAAAGTTTTGCCTAAATGGAGACTATAAATTGCTCCTGAAAAAACTACAAAGAGGAAATTCTATAAATTACCTAGGTTATAAAATAGGTTTTCAGAAAATTAGAACACAAAAGGCTCAAATTAGGAGAGACCAATTGCAGACTGTTAATGACTTTCAAAGATTGCTCGGAGACATTTCCAATCTATGACCTGCTGTTGGGATAATACCTGACCTAATAATTCATTTAAACAAAACTTTAGATGGTTACAAAGACTTAAATAGTCTCTAGAAATTAAACCTGAAGCTGAGAAAGAATTAACTTTGTCCAGGAGAAATTATAGGAGGCACATGTGGATCAGGTATATCCAAATCTTAATTGTATTCTAGTCATGTTGCCTTCCAGAATTTTCCCTGCAGTAATTTCAATGCAGAGTGAAGATATTAATTTAGAATGGATCTTTTTACTACATAAACCAAGTAAAAAATTAAAAACTTCAGTGTAAAAAGTCTCTGAATTAATTATAAATGGAAAATTGAGACTTTGACAACTAGCAGGAATAGACCCGGTAGAGATTATGGTGCCTTTTACTACTTGATTAAAATAGAAAATTTTGGGAAGACAATGAACCTTGGCAAAGAGTTTGTGCTAACTTTTTAGGAGCGATTAATTGCAGTTGAACAAAAGCAACAGAATTGGCCTTATAAAGAGGGCTAATTGGATTATCCCCAGCATTGCACATGACACACAAATAACTGGAGCCCGTGCATTCTATACTGATGCAAATAAATAGGAAAAAGAAGGTTACAAACCTGAAGGATTAAGGTTGAATGAAGCACTTATAATTCTGTCAAAAAGTCAGAATTATAAAGCATTTTCATGGTACTAAGGGATTTTAAAGAAACTCTCAATATAGTTACTGATTCACAATATGCAAAAGAATTGTTTTTGCATATTGAAACCACTGAATTTACAGCAGATGATACAAAATTGACTTCATTATTCATTCATGTTGAAGATATAATCAGGAATAGGCTTTGTCCCATATACATAGCATACATCCAATCCCATATGGGTCTGCTAGGTCCTCTAGCACAAAGTAATGCAGAAATTGATCAATTACTGATTGAAAGTGTGTTGAAGGCCTCAGAATATCATAAAAATAACATCATGTTAGTAGCAAAAGTTTAAAGAAAGACCTTTCTATTACATGGCAACAAGCTATGGAGATTATAAAAAGATGTCTTACTTGCTCTTTCTATAACCAAACACCACTACTTGTAGGGAATGACCCAAAGTATACCAAAGGAATGAAATCTGGCAGAAGGATGTGTTCCACTTTTTAGAATTTAGAAAATTAAAATATATATACTACTCCATTGATTCTTATTCAGGTTTTCAATGGGCAACTGCTTTGAACTCATAAAAAAACTGATTCAGTAATCAAACATTTATTAGATGTTATGGCCTTCATGAATATACCTGCACAAATAAAGACAGCTAATGGTCCAGCAAATTTCTTTAAGAAAATGAAACAATTTTTTGCTTATTAAAATATGAAACATATTATAGGCATACCAAACAATCCTACAGGTCAGACAGCTATAGAAAGATCACCTTGAACTATAAAGGATACGTTAAACAAACAGAAATGGATGGAAAATACTCTCAGAAACAAATTGCATAATGCTTTATTAACCCTGAATTTTCTTAACACTAATGAGAAAGGAACAACAGCAACAGAGATAATAGAAATAACTTCTGAATTAAAACAGCCAGTGTGATTTCATGGATGTGTTGACCTCAATGAAAACCAGGAGATGTGCTGTTGTTAGGGAAAGGCTTTTGCTCTTGTTTCCACAGGAGAAGAAAAGCTATGGATACATTAAAGATTGATAAAGATTCTATTTGAAAAAGAGAAACCTCTTGAGACCGAGAAATGACAGCTCATCCACAGAGGTGACAACCATACAGGTGGTACGGAAACCTCATAAGGATTTGGGCAGGGTTCTGTTCTTGCCTTTTCAGGAAAATACTCATCTTCAAAAAGTCAAGAGAATGGACATTTTGATGCCTGGAGAAGAAAAAAAATAGCTATCCAGAAAGAAACACCGAGCAAAGAGAAATCTAACTTATGGTACCATATCCACTACAGGGTAAAATATCATTACCTAAACACACACACACACACACACACACACACACACACACGCTTATGTGTATGTGCATATGTTTATATATACTTCTCAGTATAATAAAAGTGTAAATCACTTAAAAAATTAAAGCTGGCTTTGGAGTTGGACTATGGTCATCCTTCTCTAAATCAAAGCATGTTGTTAAAAGAAAAATTCAGAGTTTCTGTCTCATATCAGGAGCCATCTGGTATGGGACAGAAAGAAGAAAGAATTTAGGAAAAAATTTACTTCTCTCCATACCTATTTTTGTCTCTATGGTACTTTTCATTGAATATATGTCTATATGAATAATATTTAGGTTTTTCACAATGAACAATAATTTTTCCTACAGTAAAAAGACGGAAGAAGACGGGGCATCACAGCACTGATTCCACCTGATTGATATGATGTCATGATACTGATAGCCCTACTTTAAGATCATTTTGGGTACCAGCTGTTCAAGGTGACTCCAATTTGTTTAGCTGAAATGGTTCACCTTCTTACAACATTCTGGCCAGAACTTCAAATAAGAACTTTAGAAAAACCCTTTATTAAACTTAATTCTAATTGAAATTAATTCAAAGCTAGTATGGGACTACTTTATCATGTTCATCTAGAGGACCCTTTCTGGTGGACTAGCTCAACAAGTTCAAGGCCAGTGCTAGATGTGTGGTGTACCCAACAGTACTGGCCCAATAAGCCAGTTTGTCTTTCTTTAGATTTGGAAAGAACTAAATTAGGGGAGGAAGACCTTCAAAGGCTTTAGAACCCCTTTGAGAAGAGCCTTTCTGTGTGCTTGTTGTATTATGTTATATCAGGTTTCTCACCCACTAATAAATGCTTTTTTTCACCAGAGGGAGAAGAGAAAGAAAACTTGGGCAGTGTACTACTCTGGCTCTGCCACCTGCAGCACACACAGATTGACTTCAGTTTACATCTGCCACTGTCCTTGGTGGGTATCCCAGTCCTGTCATCTCTAGTATTCTAAGGTCTCCATTGCACCCGAGACTACCTTGTCCCCAATGACCTCTTCTGGCTTTTCTTCAGGGACTCAGACCCTGACACTATACCAGGCCTCAGGAGCTCTCTAAGATGCCCCCAATCATACAGCCTTTGTGACCCCAAAACTATTACCATGTGGATAACTATTACATATTACCAAGTTCAGCTGCCAGCTTGAGATGTAATATTCAACCCCTGGAGCACAGCTTTTTTGTGCTGACTCTGGGGAAATGCTTTTGGTTGTGCCAAATAAATCACAGAAGATTTCACCTCAGTGGTGCTAATGTCTATCAATCACAACTGACTTTAAAGACAGAGAGACAGAGAGAGAGCACAATCAACAAGCACACAAAAGTCCTCAGGCAAACCTCATAAACACACCATCCTACGTTTAGGTAGTCTTTGCTTCCATATGAAACCACATTACCCAGGCCTCAATCGTCTCAATTTCTCTAAGCATTCATATATTCCAATTTCCCATGAAATTCAGCCTTTAATCTAAACCTATAACACACAACAGTTTTTCCAGCCTAGTACCAAATGCTTCCACATTTTTTCTACAAACAGTCAAAGGCATAGTAGCCTATAGTCAAATTTATTACAGCAATATCCCACTTCTCTAATACCAATTTATGTTCTAGTTTCATTCTGTTGCTATGACAAACACCATGAACAATAGAAATTAAGAGGAGGAATTTTTTTTCAGCTCATCGTCCATCACTAAGACAAATAAGGGCAAGAAAGAGAAACCATGGAGGAATGTTGCTTGCTGGAGACAGGCTCATGCTTATCTGGTTTCCTTGTATGACCCAGGGCCACCTACCTGCCCAGGAATCATATCACCCACAGCGGTGTGGGCCCTCTTATGCAAACTAACAATCAAAATGATCCCCTACATACACACCCACCGGTCAGTTTGAATCAGCCCTGAATAATGCTGCAATTGAGACTCCCTTCCCAGGTGGCTGTAGACTATGTAAAAATTGAAAGTTAAAACAAGAACAACCACCTAACTGTTTGCTCTCTGGGGCTCTTTACTTAATATATTAAGTTGTTATATCTTTTAAACTTGATTTGTTAAAAGCATTTTGCATATTTAATATGGTAGCCTTTGATTTAAAATTATAAACTTTCAGAGTTTGGACCTTTGTTAGCATATTTTTGATTATTTTATTTTATTTGCATGCATGCATGTAGGTGCATATAGTGCGTACACATACAGAGGTCAGAAGAGGGTGTCAGATTCTTGGAACTAAAATTATGGATGGTTTAGAGTCACCGTATGGGTTGTTGGAACTGAAATTATATCATCTGCAATAGTAACAAGTGGGGTTTATTTAGGTTCTATTAATTTTTTCTCGGTTATCATTCATATATATTCATGTAGAGCTCAGTAAAATCAATTATATATGAATATATAATATATATTTATTGTATATTGTATAATCGATTTATATGTGTGAATATATGTGTGAATGTATATAATATGTTATATGTTATAATATTATATAATCCCTTATTATATAATTTATTATATATTACATATATTTATATGTGATTGCTTTTTTGAGCTATACATTTACTATTCCCCCCTCTCTTCCTCCCCCTCCCCTTCTATCCTCTCCCACAACCCTCACATTCCCAATTTACTCAAGAGACTTTGTCTTTTTTCTCCTTCCTATGTAGTTCCATGTATGCCTCTTTTAGGGTCCTTGTTGTTGTCTGGCATCTTTAGGATTGTGATTTGTAGCTTGGTTTTTCTTTGCTTTATGTCTAGAAGTCACTTATGAGTAAGTATATATTATATTTGTCTTTCTTAGTCTGGATTACCTCACTCCATATGTTTTTTTTTCTAGATCTGTCCATTTGCCTGCAAATTTCAAGATCTCATTATTTTTCTCTGCTGTGTAGTACTCAATTTTGTAAATGTACCACATTTTTCTTATCCATTCCTCGGTCAAGAGGCATTTAGGTTGTTTCCTGGTTCTGACTATGGCAAACAATGCTTCTATGAACATAGTGCTTCTATGAACATAGTTGAACACATGTCCTTGCGGTATGATTGAGCATCCTTTGAATGCACACCCAAAAGTAGCATTGCTTGGTCTTGAGGAAGGTTGTTTTCTAATTTTCTGAGAAATCACCATAGTGATTTCCAAAGTGGCTGTACAAGTTGCACTCCCACCAGCATTGGAGAAGTTTTCCCCTTACTCCACATTTTGTCCAGCATAAGATGCCATCAGTGTTTTTTTTTATATTGGCCATTCTGACAGGTGTAAGATAAAATCTCAGAGTCATTTTGCTTTGCATTTTTTTATGGCTAAGGGTGCTGAGCATCTCCTTAAGTGTCTTTCAGCCATTTGATTCATCTGTTGAGCATTCACTGTTTAGGTCTGTACCCGATTTTTTATTAGTTTATTTGTTTGTTTGATGTCAAGTTTCTTCAGTTCTTTGTATATTCTGGAGATCAGTTCTCTGTCCAATGTGAGATTGGTGAAGATCTTTTCCCAAATTGTAGGCTGCTGTTTTGTCTAGTTGACCATGTCATTTGCTTTACAAAAGCTTCTCAGTTTCAGAAGGTCCCATTTATTAATTGTTGCTTTCCATGTCTGTGTTACTGGTGTTATATTTAGGAAGTGGTTTCCTGTGTCAATGTATTCAAGTGTACTTCTCATTTTCTTTTCTGTAAGGTTCATTGTGGTTGGTTTTATGTAACAAGTGTTCTTCACTTCTTAGTCATCTCTCCAGCCTTGTTAGTACATTTAAATAAGACAAGTTTTACTATATCTGGGTTGATTTTTGATTTACAAGGTATTTTTTATTTCAAGACATTTAATCTTTATCCCTTCTTTGCCACTTATATTATTAACTCAACACCAATAAATGTTTATTGTTCAAGGTAAATAAATCTTCAATCAAACTTTTTCAAAATAAAATACTTAGCTTTTTAAATCCACATATATAAAATCATGGGTCATTTGACACACCTTGGTCAAATAAAGGCCACATTATCAATATTATTATAAATATGAAAATATTATATCTGCTCAAATAAGTAAACATTTTGTCATTATAATAAAAAGAGAGAGGGAGAGAGAGAGAAGTGATCCAGAAAGCCTACAAGGTGGCATGCTCTGTCCTGAGCAGGATGATTGACATTTTATTTAATTCATGTGAAACTAAGATTTGGTGAGAGGAAATCACCTACCATTAATTCATACAGAGACAAAAATGAGCTTCTTCTGACTTTGAAGAAGTCTTTCTGCACAAAGTCACAGAATAAGTTCCACCACATGTCTGAGGGATGTGCCATCACACTTGGTAGCCAGTGTTATTTTACTCAGATTCTTAGAAGCCTGCTTAAGCCCCAGATAACAGTTATTATTGACATATGTGCTTAGGTACAGAAACTGAGAGAAAATGGTAATGTGGGCAAGGTGAACTCTAGAACATGAAAATCCCCTTTTATCTAACTCAGGTTGAGGAATATCTGGATGAGAATATAGTTTGTTTTGTGTTTTGTTGTTGTTTTGTTTTTTAGAGAAAAGGCTGTGAAGACATACAAACGTTTTAGTGGTGAGAGAATTTGGTCTTTACAGATTTACTTCTGAAGACCATTATCCAGAATGATTTAGGACTGATCCACAAAATGTTTTTGAAATCAAATACCAGAACCAAAGAGTAAAATTCAGGCCTACAAGATGGCTCAGCAGATGAAATAACTTGCCACTCAAGTTTGACTCCCTGAATTCATTCTATGGACCCCACAGTGAAGAGAGAGTATCAACTCCTTGGACTCCACTTACTCATGCCATGACAGGCACATACCCATACGCTCATATGTTCGTATATGATACACACATACATACACACACAACAATAGTTAAATTATATTTTAAGAGAATAAAATCAATTATATCTGGTTTCTACTTTAGATCAATAGAAATATTTGTTACTATTATACACACAAGCACATAAACATTTTAGTGTACCTGAAACAAAGCAACAAGCTTGTGAAAACTCTGTTTCTTCCCACAATCACCAGAGAACCAAAGCTGGCACTATTTGCCTATTTCTCAAAGATGATAAAATCATACTCTTTGTTCTAAGACAAGAAAATGAGAACACAAATAAGGGCATCAACTGAGTCTCTTCCACCTCTAAGTCTCTTCTTTATCAGCATGTCACTCTAAAAGCAGGAAGATGGGACAGGAGGAATGAAAGAAAAATCAACTTTCAATTTCAAATGCTTTGGAATGTCTAACAAAAAATCAATTTTAAAGTAATTAAGTCCACTAACATTGGACCTATCCTTTATAAAGTGATATTTTAACATCTGCCCTAGAAAATTTGAATACCTGAGGGGATAGCTATCTACCCTGAGACTGAGGAAAAAAGAGAGTAAACAAACCAGAGAGTATTCTACATGCAATTCTAAACCAGTTGCTGAAATTCCACAAAGGAATTCTGCCACATTGTCTTTTTAGGAAAAGCTCTGCTCCTTGAATCACTAGTTGACCCTCTGCTGTGAAAGACACTCTAATAGCCAATAGGGAGGGAGATTAACTGTAAGTGGAGTGCCAATAAAAACATTATTCACTATATGTGTCATTGAATGTATGGAAGTAAACAAATTATTTTAATGTCTATTTCCAAATTGATGTGGGAAGTCCTTCTGTATATGTGTTGCTTTTATTGGTTAATAAAGAAGCTGCTTTCTGCCAATGGCTTAACAGAATACAGTGAAGCTGGAAGGTACGTGTGTGTGTGTGTGTGTGTGTGTGTGTGTGTGTGTGT
>LOEQ01006094.1:134101-153726 GCA_001685075.1 Bramus lutescens
TCTCTGACTCCACCTTCTTTCTCCCAGCATTCAGTTTAGTTTTCCCACCTATCTCTATTCTACCCTGTCACAGGCTAAAGAAGCTTCTTTATTCACTAACAAATAAAAGCCACACATATACAGAAGGACTTTCTACACCATCTCCCCTTTTCTGTCTAAATTAAAAAGGTGATGTGGGATTCCCCCTTATATGCTGTGAATGCCATTGGTTAATTAAGAAGCTGATTTGGGCCTATTGCAGTGCAAAAAAGGGCAAGGTGGGAATTTCAGGCAGATAGAGGAGGAGAGAGTAGCAGTGTCAGAGAGATGCCATATAGTTACGTTCCCGCTTCATGAAAGAGTCTGCAGGACATAGAAGAAAGTAACTGACAAACTGTCAATATAGACAGAACTGTCTTTGAAATTTCCTGCTTCATGAAAAAGTCTGCCATATACTATGGGCCTATAGGCTGAAGATGGGTGTCCCAACAATACTGAAGAATTTGGGTGACTCTCCAGGAAGCAAGATGTCAATTCTAGAGTTCTGGAAGTTACTTACAATGCACTTCCTGTTTACTTAGGTAATAATATCCTTCTGGTGTCTTTGGTGGAGTTGAAGAATAGATAGTTATAGTTATATTTTTTCCTTAGTTGTGATAAAAATAAAGTAGTAGAAATATTGTAACTATAATTCTTGCTTGATAACTGTTTTGTTGTATATAATCTTGCTATGTTAAAGTTTAAACCTTCCTTTTGTTTAGACAGAAAAAGGGAGGTGATGTGGGATTCCCCTCTTTATTCTGTGAATACCATTGTTTAATAAAGAAGCTACTTTGGGCTTATTGCAGTGCAGAATAGGGAAAGGAGGGAACTCCAAGCCGATAGAGGAGGAAATAGTAGGCAGAGTGGGAGAGACAGTATGTAGCCATCACAGGAGACAGACGTGCCAGAAAATCACGAGCCTCGTGGCAAAATATAAAATAACAGAAATGGATCAATTTAAGATGTAAGAGCTAATATCTAGTTAATGATAAAGAGTATCAACTCACAGATTGGATCACATATATGGAGAATGAGTGTTGTAATGTGAGGACAGAATACTTCAGAGTTCTAGGTTGGTGAAGTCTAGATTTCCTCAGGGAAAGGAAGTAGGAGGGAAGTAAAGTGGAAGCTAGCATTAGGTGAGTACCCTTTGCATGTGAATTATAGTATCTGGCATTTTTCTTTATTCAGTAAATATGTCCCGCCCCTCCAAAAAAGATGAAATATGTAAGAGCTATCTAGAAATACTCTTAAGGTATTGGCTAAACACTATTCCAAATAATACCATTTCTGTGTGATTATTTTGAGTCTAGACAACCAGGAATAAATGAACAGACTCCACCATCAATTTAATAACAATTATAACAATTATAAGCACTATAAACATTTCTCTTAAATTTGATCTTTTTGAAAAAATTTCAGAATTCTAAGTATAGAATGTTCACTCATTTGTTCAATAGGTATAGAGTATCCCTGGTGTTATGTTAGAGAAATATCCATGGGCCTTACTCTGACAGAGTTGAGGAAGGGTACTGAATAACTTAAATTGAGATAAGCAGATAAAATAATGGAAAACTGAGGAAAATATTATGAAGAAAACCAACATAGTCCCAATGAAAAAAATACCTACTGTAGAGATGGCAGCTGAATTTTCTCCAATTGGTGATTGCTATTTTTTGGCTTTTTCCATTGAAGGGATGTCAACAATAGCTACCCAACTTCTGAGGTTCCCAATGATGAAGTTAAGATTTATTCTACCAAAGTTCTATAACTGGTGAATTTATTTAGCTTCCTAGCAGAGAATGGATGAGAGGTTACTATCTGGAACTGGGGTGGCCTGGGGAGCCTTACTGGAAAATGTTTACTCAGTCTGGTTAAATGCTTCTATAAAACCACCAAGATGGAGCCATCTTCTGCAGTATATTTACTCTTCATTCCCAGGCTCCTAAGGCCATATGCAATTAGGGCAAAGGCCCTCTCTATCCCCATCTAAGAAGTATATCCACATCCACCATTCATGGGTCCAATAGTAATAGACTCTTGCAAGTAGGCACAGCTGATCTCATGAAGATGGTGCAAGTTAGGCTCATGGGACAATGTCTTAGAACAATCGCTTAAGGATAAGAAGACTGAACCTAGAGGAAATAAAGACAAGTCTTGCAGGTAGAGCTAAGTTTGGACTGTTTGGGGAACTGGAAGTCAGTATGTCTTTAAAAAGGCAACCATCAGATCTTAGGGGACACAGAAGTTATAGTTAGGAGTCTGAGATTTAGTTATGAATGTGACACAAAGTCATTAAAGGGATTTAAGATGAAGAACTAGTATGATTGTTCATACATATTTAAAACATCACACTAGGTGCAATGAAGATATTAGAGTGGAAAGTATAAACTGTGCATGGCAACAGATGGGTGTAGCCTATCAGAACAGGATCCCTCTACCTTTAGAAAAGCATGGATGGACTTCTCAGCAATTTGCCAAAATGGAAAGTATGACTTGCTAGGCCGAAGACAGGGTAAATGACTTTGTATTACTAATAAGTTCACATCCTGGTTCATGTCTTTATGAATCCCATTTTATTTCAACATGAGGCAAGCAGTTTCTCTGACAAGAGCCTGGAGCAATAAGTGTGTTTAGGGCACAGATCTAAACAGAGAATTCTCAACAGAAGAATCTCAAAAAGGCAGAGAAACACTTAAAGAAATGTTCAACATCCTTAGCCATCAGGGAAATGCAAATCAAACAACTCTAAGGTTCCATCTTACACCAGTCAGAATGGCTAAGATCAGAAACCCTCATAATAGCTTATGCTGGAGATGATGTGGAGCAAGGAGGACACTCTTTCATTGCTGGTGGGAGTGAAAACTTGAACAACTGCTTTGGAAGCCAACATGGTAGTTTATCAGAAAATTGGGAAACTACCTCAAAACTCAGGAATAACACTCTTGGGCATATACCTGAAGGAAGCTCAATCATACCACAAAGACACTTGCTCAACTATGTTCATAGCAGCTTTATTTGCAATAGCCAGGACCTGGAAACAACCTAGATGGTCCTCAACTGAAGAATGAATAAGGAAAATGTGGTGCATTTACACAATGTAGTTTTACTCAGTTGTTAAAAACAATGACAATAGGAAATTTGGAGGCAAATGGATGGAACTAGAAAAAAGCATCAAGTGTGAGGTAACCCAGACCAAGAAAGGTAAAAACGGTGCGTACTCACTCATAAGAGGTTATTAGCTGTAAAATAAAGGATAACCATGCTATAATCCAGAGAAACTAGGTAATAAGAAGGGCCCAAGGGGGGATGCATGGATCTCCCTGATAAGGGGAAATAGCAGAGATCTCCTGGGTGGACTGGGGGTGGGAATTTGAGGGATCAGTTTGGGAGTGGGTGGAGGGTGAGAGTACTGAAAGAGATGACTGGTAAACAGGAACAGCATTTTGGGGTCAGATAGAAACCAAATGCAAAGAAAACTCCCACAAATCTACAAGGACGATGCCAGCTAAGACTCCTTGCAATAGTGAATAGGTTGCCTGAACTGGTCATCTCCTATGATAAGGTTGGTGATTACCTCAATTGCCATCAGAGAACCTTCATCTAGTAACTAACAGAGACCCACAGCCAAACATTAGGCTGAGCTTGGAGAATCCTGCTGAAGAGAGAAAGGAAGGATTGTAGGAGCCAGAGGGGTCAACATTATAAGATAAACAACTAACCTGGCTCAAAAGAACTCACGGAGTCTAAACCAACAGCCAGGGAGCCTGCATGGGACTGATCTAGGCCCTCTACATATATGTGACAGAAATTTAGCTTGGTCTACTTATAGGACTTCAAACAATGAGTACAGAGAATGTCCCTAATGCTTTGGCTGGTTCTTGAGAAACTATTTCCCATACTGGTTTGCCTTGCCCAGCCTTAATACAAGGGGAGGTGCTTAGTCCTATAGCATCTTGATATCCCATGCTTTGTTGATGTCCATGGGAGGCCTGCTGTTTTCTGAACAGAAACAGAAGGAGTGCATTGAGGAGGGTGGTGTGGAAGGGTGGTAGGGGTAGAGAATTGGAGAAGAAGAGGAAGGGAAACTGCCATTGGGATGTAAAATAAATAAATTAAATTGAAATTTTTAAAAAAGAAACATAATATTTAAATTCAACAATGGCCAAGCTCTTGTAAATTCTTAAAAAATATTTCTAATTAGATATAACATATATAAAATGTATAATATAATATATTGTATATGTTGATGTGAGTCTTAAAGCGTTTATCTATTTCCCCAACCTTTCCTGAGAGAATCCCTGGAGGGGGAGGAACAGGCTTATATGCAAACAGCATTCAGGAAATGATGGTTGGCGATGCTGACGTGGGGTTCTTATGGGTCTCACTACAATTACTACCAAGATTTTGTTCTTGATGATGTGCTATTAATCGCCTGCTCTATGTTTACTTGTCAAGTTATATTTCTTGTAATAAGAAAGAAACTTACTGGTTTTGATTTTGGGGTTCAGTTGAAAAGAAATTAAAGACTTCCTAGAATTCAACAAAAATGAAGGCACAATGTACACAAACCTATGGGACACTATGAAAGCACTAAGTGTGTACATAAAGAAAGTGGAGAAATTGCACACTAGTGACTTAACACCACACCTGAAAACTCTAGAACAGAAAGAAACAGACTCACCCAGGAAAAGTAGATGACAAAAGATGATAAAATTGAGGCCTGAAATCAATAAAAGAGAAACAAAGAAAACAATACAAAAAAATCAATGAAAGAAAGAGCTGGTTCTTTGAGAAATCAACAAGACAGACTAACAATTATCCAAACTAATCAAAAGACAAAGAGAGAACATCCAAATTGACAAAACCAGAAATGAAAAGGGGGAAAAAACACCAGATACCAAGTAAATCTAGAAAATCGTTAGGTCATACTGCGAACACCTATACTAAACAAAATTGGAAAATGTAAAAGAAATAGACAATATTCTGGATACTTACCACATATCAAAATTAAATCAAGACCAGTTGAACAATTTAAGTAGACCTATAAACTGCAAGGAAATAGAAGCAGTCATGAAAAGCCTCCCAACCAACAAAAGCCCAGGGCCAGATGATTTCAGTGCAAAATCTTACCAGAACTTCCAAGAAGAGCTAATACCTATACTCCTCAAAGTTCCACATAATAGAAACAGAAGAGTCATTGCCAAACTCTTTTTCTGAGGCTTCAGTCACCCTGATGCTAAAACCACACAAAGACTCAACCAAGAAAGAGAATTACAATCTCAATCATGAACATAGATGCAAAACTACTCAATAAAATACTGGCAAACCGAATCCAAGAACACATCAAAAAATAATCTACCATGATCAAGCTGGCTGCATTCCAGAGATGGTTAAACAATAAATAACTATCAATGTAATCCACAGAAAAAATAAACAAAGAAAAAAAAACATATGATCACCTTCGAAGATGCTGAGAAAGCATTCAACAAAATCCAACACCCCGTTATGATAAATGTCTTGGAGAGATCAGGGAAACAAGAAACATATCTAAACATAACAAAAGCAATATACAGCAAGTCAACAGCCAACATCAAATTAAATGGAGAAAATCTCCAAGTGATTCTACTAAAATCAGGAACAAGACAAGGCTGTCCACTCTCTCCCTAACTTTTCCGCATGGTTTTTGAAGTTCTGGCCAGAGCAATAAAACAACAAAAGGAGATCAAGGGGATTCAAATTGGAAAGGAAGATGTCAAACTTTTGCTATTTGCAGATGATATGATAGTATACATAAGTGACACCAGAAACTCTACCAGGGAACTCATACCTTCACATTACCTACAGTAATGTGACAGGATACAAGATAAACTAAAAGAAGAAAGAAAGAAAGAAAAATCAGTAGCTCTCCTATATTCAAATGATAAAAGAGCTGAGAAAGAAATGAGAGAAACATCACCCTTCACAATAGCCACAAATAACATAAAATATCTTGAGGCAACACTAACCAAAGAAGTAAAAGACCTGTTTGACAAGAACTTTAAGTCTTTGAAGGAAAAAATTGAAAAAGATACCAGAATGTGGAAAGATTTCCCATGCTCTTGGAGAGGTAGAATTAACATAATAAAAGTGGCAATCCTACAAAAAGCAGTCTACAGATTCAATGCAATCCCCATCCAAATCCCAACACAATTCTTTACAGACCTTGAAAGAACAATAATCAACCTCATATGAAAAAACAAAAAACTGAGGATAGCCAAAACAATCCTGTAAAATAAAGGAATTTCCAGAGGCATCACCATCTCTGACATCAAGCTCTATTACAGAGCTACAGTAATGAAAACAGTGTGGTATTGGAATAAAAACAGACAGGTTGATTAGTGGAATCAAATCAAATACCTGAATATTAATCTACACACCTATGAACACCTGATTTTTGACAAAGAAACTAAAATTATACAATGGGAAAAAGAAAGCATCTTTAACAAATGGTGCTGATATAACTGGCTGTCAACATGTAGAAGAGTGAAAATAGATCCATATTTATCCCCATGTACAAAACTCAAGTCCAAATGGATTAAGGACCTGTTATATTTAGGTTGGTGTGACTTGGACTATCTTCTCTTTCACCCTTCAAGTCTTCAATGCATGGACATAGGAGACCACTTCCTAAATATAACGCTAGCAGCACAGACACTGAGAGCAAAAATAAATAAATGAAACCTCCTGAAACTGAGAAACTTCTGTAAAGCAAAGGACACAGTCAATAAGACAAAAAGGCAGCCTACTGAATGGGAAAAGACCTTCACCAATCCCACATCAAGCAGAGGACTAATCTCCAAATCTTATAAAGAACTCAAGAAAATAGGCATCAAAATACCAAATAATCCAATTTGAAAATGTGGTACAGAACTAAACAGAGAATTCTCAACAGAAGAATCTCAAATGGCCAAAAGACATTTAAAAAAATGTCCAACATCCTTAGCCATCAGGGAAATGCAAATCAAAACAACTCTGAGATACCATTTTAAAGTAGTCAGAATGGCTGAGAACAAAAATACCAATGATAGCTTATGCTTGAGAGCATTGCTGGTGGGAATGCAAACTTGTACAACTGCTTTGGAAATCAATATGGTGGTTTCTCAGAAATTTTGAAAACAACCTACCTCAGGATCCAGAAATACCACTCTTGGGCATATACCCAAAGGATGCTCAGTCATATTACAAGAATATATGTTTGACTATGTTCATAGCAGCACTATTGGTAATAGCCAGACCCTATAAACAACCTAGATTCCCCTCAACCAAAGTATGGATAAAGAAAATTTGGTACATTTACAAAATGCAGTACTACTCAGTAAAAAAAAAAAAAATGACATCTTGAAATTTGCATGCAAATGGGTGGAACTAAAAAAAAAAGAAAAAAACATTCTGAGTGAGGTAACCCAAACCCAGAAAGATGAACATGATGTGTACTCATTCACAAGTGGATACTAGCTGTAAAGCAAGGGAAAAGCTAAGTAACAAGGTGAACCCCAAGAAAAGCATACATAGATCCACCTGGGAAGGAGAAATAGACAAGGTCTACAAATGAATTTGGGAGCATGTAGGAAAAGAAGTGTGGGTGGAAGGGGAAGATGAGGGGAGAAGGGAAGTGGGGAGGAGAACTTAAGGGAAGGGATAGTCACAATCAAGGAAGGACAGAAATGAGAGCAAGAAAATTGATATTTTGATTGAGGGAACCATTATGGGGCTAGCAAGAAACCTGACACTAGAAAAAATCCTAGGAATCAACAAGGATGACCCCAGCTAAGACCCTAAGCAATAGGTCTGCCCTATAGTCAGACTGATGCATATCATAAATGTCACCATAGAACCTTTATCCAGCAACTGATGGAAACAGATGCAGACACCCACAGTGGAACACTGGGCTGAGCTCTTAAAATCCAGTTGAAGAGTGGTAAGAGTGATAATATGAGCAAAGAGGTCAAGACCATGATGGGGACACCCACTGAAACAGTTTACCTGAGCTAATGGAAGCTCACCAACTCCAGCAGGACAGGGAAGAAACCAGCACAGGACCAAACTAGTCCCTCTGAATGTGGGTGATCATTTTATGGCTAAGGCAGATTGTAGGACCACTGGCAGTGGAACCAGAATTTATCCCTACTGCTTGTACTGGCTTTTGGAGAGCCTATTCTCTCTGGATGGATATCTTGCTTTGCCTATATGTAGTAGGGAAAGCTTTGGACTATTCCCAAAGCAATGTGCCTTACCCTCTTGAGGAGTTGATGGGGGTGGGAGGAAGTGGAGAGAATGGAAGTAAGGGAGGGAGTGGGAACTGGGATTGGTATGTAAAATAAAAAAGATAGCTTGTTTATTTTCTTTTTAAAAAATAAAAGAGAAAGAAAGGAATACAAAAAAGAAAATTTGAATTTACATTGATGAGCTTCTTTATCACAAAAACATAAAAGTCTGTGACTTTATATCTTTCCCAGTAGAGAAAACAGTTTATAGAGTACAACTTGTGAAAGCCATAAGTTACATTACTGTAGAACCATGTGTGCAGAACAATGCACCAGAATTCTTCCCCTGAAACATACTGCCTCTCACAGTAGGAGAAAGGCACTCTCTCCCAACTTGCCCCTTTCTCTCACCTAGAATAATTCTCAAACCTCAGAAGGCTTCAAAATTTTTTCCATGCATATCCACTTAGCTATCAAAGAAGTAATAAATTTGGTGGTCACAGTAATTGTGTATATTTTCTTAGACTTAATTTAGAACCACACCCAAAAGAGAATATGAAACTCTGGCCCTCTATTTTAAGACTTTCATGAAATATTACTGAGTCTCTTATTCAACTACAAAGATGCCCCCCTCAAAATCAGAGCAAACATCTAGGCATTTCCCACTCCTCCAAATCAGCAGAGATTTCTGCTTACAGACAGGTGGCAAATGAACAGACTATTACCATTCCATTTACATACATGAAGTGCTGCATACATTATCTGAGTTTTGCAGACCCCTCTGCCCCTCTATTTCAACACATGACAAACAATGACACTCATTAGGGCTTCAGAGTTGAGAGACTTTTCAAAACATCTACAAGCTTGAAATTTTTCTCTTACCTCTTTTGCCACAATGACTTTAGGGCCCCATTATTTGCAGTATCAACTGTATTGTTACTATTCTATTGCTGTGATAAGATGCACATCTTATACTTTCAGATTATAGATAACCATTCCAAAGGGGCCTAATATGGATATAGTGAGGAAATATTTAAACAAAACAAGACCAAAACCTAGCAGGACAAACACCAAATCCTTTAGTTTCATGTCCAACGACAAAACACTTAGATGGCTTCACCCCTCCAGCTTTGCTGCCTACAATATACATCTCTCCCTTGGGCAGGTGTAACTCTCTGTATGTAGGTCTCTCTGGCAGGTATCTCACACCCCTGCATTTCCAGCATCTTGAGAATTTCAACATAGCCCAGAGCTCAGTGCTGTGGGACAGTGCTTGTGTGTCTCCAAAGAAAGTACAACATGGAGGACAGTGACACTGCTCTCCTGTCAGTCTTGGATAGACCCTACCAGTTGTAAGGAGGAAGGCCGCTTGTTGGTTCCTGGCTGTTCAGCCCAGAAATAATCACACAGAAACTGTATTAATTAAATCACCATTAGCTCTAGCTTCTTATTGGCTAACTCTTACATCTTACTTTAACCCATCTCCATTATTCTGTGCATCACCATGAAGTCGATGAGGCTACGTGTCTTCTCTCTGGCTCTGCCTCCTTCCTCCCAGCATTCAATTTAGTTTTTCCCACCTACCTCTGTTCTGCTGTAGGCTCAAAGCAGGTCTTTATTATCCAATGATATTCACAGCATACAGAGGGGAATCCCACATCACCTACCAACCACACACGCTGACACCACTTTCATAGCATGCTTTGTTGGCAGTTGCTTTCTAAGTGCAGAAAGATTCTGGGCCTTTTTCTTGCACAAATTGGAAGCTTAGGTGAGTGAGATCATGCCCTGAGGGCACCATTCCCTTTATTATAGTGGAGAGCAAGAGGCCTCTACTTAATAGCATTAATCAATCTCCTTATCTCTTTTAGCACAAGCCTTGGTTACAACATTGTGTAGTTCTTTCATCTCTAATTGCTCTTCTTCTCTGCAACCCTGTATAAAAGTCACTAATAAAAACCACACCACAGAATGAACATTAACCTACCTTGAAATTTATTCTACCAAAAAAATAGCCCATTAATTTTTAATTTAGCCTCAGACACATTATCAGAATATGGGCAGAAATTGGCCAAGTTATTTGCCAAAATACTACATGAATGATTGCTAGCACTTTTTCTTATAAACCCTTGCTTCCCTCTGAAGTCTCTTGAGCAGGGCCTCTATCATCCTCATTGCTCTCAGTGCTACTGTTTTCAGGCTCCTCCTAAAACACCCATTTATACCCTGCTTATGACATTCAGATCATTTCTAATTCAAAGTTCCATAGTTGTCCAGATTCACACAAAAAAAAACTTGCAGTCAGGTTGTTCACAATGACACCCCACTCTTGGTACCCAAAATTTTTTAGTTACTTTTCTATTGCTGTGATAAAATCCCCAGGACTAGAAGTAATTTATAGAAGGAAGAGCTTTTCTGGGCTTGTGGTTTATGGTTCCAGAGGAATAGGAGATAGGAGTTCATCAAGGAGAGGACGATGGCAACAAGCAGCAGGCTTGACAGCCGGATCAGGAAGCTGAGTGCTCACATTTTAAACCACAAGCACAAAGGTGAGAATGTGAATTGGAAGTAGCAGGAGGATATTAGCGTTCAGAGCCCACCTCAGTGATGTACTGTTTTCAGCAAGACTTTACTACATAAACCTCCCAAATGGTGCCACCAACAGGAAATCAAGTGTTCAAATGCCTGATACTATAGGGACATCTGACATTCAAACTCCTACATTAACCCACTGAAATTGACCTTCCATGCAACCACAAAGGGAGAATTCCAAGACGTGTGATTACGGCACTTCCTTCCAGCACTGGGGAACCTTAAATAATCGAACACCTCTACCATATCAATGTTTCTGTCCAACTGCCTCATCGAATTGTAAAACCTTTAAGACAGGAAACAAATCATATTCATCCCATGAATACTTCATGGAATTAAGTGTATCTTCCATAAATCCCTAGTAAATGATTTAATGTTAGATGTTCAGAGCTACAGACTCTCAAAAATAATGATTAAGGAAGATAGTCCAGAAATCAGACAAAAATGACACAAAGCCAAATTTTAGGCTTTCTTTGACATGCTTTCTATGTGCTTCAGAAAAATTGAGATATTTATCCAAGATAAGATGTTTAAACTACAACCTTTGCTGCATCCATGACTTGAAATAATCTTGGACCTGAAGTATGATAGTATGATATTCAAGAAAATCATTGCTTAGCTCCTAAGCAATGTAAAACTCTGCTCTAGGTTTTAGGTAAAATGGAAGAGAATCCTTTCTGAACAATTTTGCTAAGGTGTATTAGAATACATGTCTTTAAGTATTGCCATCTCAGCAGCCACAGCCACACACACACGCGCGCGCGTGCAGACATATCCCTGGTTTTGATACTGTATATCTTACCCAGATGCACAGAAGGTAAGCCCTATGGGTCTCTCACTGTCATTCCATCTCTGCTCCCCTAACTGCATTGTAATCATAGTCATTACTGCTATAATGATAGTCCTAATACTTTGTGCTTCTACAGTGCTTCTCAGATGATCTCAAAGCACGACTGCATCGTGACTGTAAAACTTCAAAACATTCATCTCCTCTAGAGATGGTGTTTATAATAAGGGCAGGAGCTCACAGTCTTGCCTGACACCCACAAATCAAAATTATGAGAAGGCTTGCTCAGATCTGTTTCTTTTATTTCGCTAGGAATGGGTGATTTCATTGGTGCAAGCCAGGACAAGTCTTCAGGGGGCCCAGCACAGAGGAAAGACTTGTTCACAGACAACACTCTCTGGCTTTATCAAATACCTTCTATGCTGACAAGGAGGAGGAAAGTTTCCCAAGCTTTCATGGTTTAAATCTGGAAAGCACCTTTCACACTGGGATAGTAAATTGACCCTACCCCCAACTCCTGCAAGGAATCTTGCTCTCCATTCAGGGGCCATGTGCTCCATATGACTCAAATATTTCTTCAGCCACTCTAATATGATATTTTCCCTCAGATCCTCCACTATATCTTTACAAGGAACTGCACAACCACCATGAAGGTGATCTTCCTTTGGTTCCTGGGAATCATTTAGGGACTAATATCATGAACCCGTTTCCTCTTCATGTAGCTAGATCAACACGTGAGAATGTCTCTAAGTCATGAGAGGCTAAAGTACTGTTCTACACAAAGTAGAAATTTATCTCACCCACATTTTCAGGATATATTCAGTATCTAGAAGTGTCTATCAAGCAATAGGAAAGGGCAAAGCTCTGACAATGATTATGTTCACACAAATTCTCTACACTTGAACAGTTTAACTTTCTAGTTAAGCAGAATTTTTGAGAGGATAATTGATCTCCTTGCTCCCATGATGTAATTGACCCAGAATTTTATAGTCATGGCCATATATAATAGCTCAGATTCCATTGCTCTCCTGCTGAAAATCCATTAAGATGCTCTGATCACACTTAAAAATACTGAGGTGGTGTGGGGTAGTTTTTTGTTTTCTTTCTCTTCTCTACTTTCTCCTCTCCCTCTGCCTGCTCCCCGCCCTCCCCCCCTCACACACACACTGTACATGCACATACATACACACACTCATATATCAGATGTTTTAGTCATGATTTTATAACTTGATAATGGCTGTCTAGAAACCTGGCAGGATACATGGTTCATTGATGTGTGTTGTCCCTGAGCATAAATAGGCCTGACAATTATGTCCCCTGTCCCTATTTCTGTCCCTTCTGCTCTCCTCAGTTGGCTTAAACTTGATGCATCCAGGTATGATAGATAGGGTTCCTCAAGCAGTAATAGCAGGAACCGGATTGTTTTCATAGAGCTCCATGCCTCTCCTTCTTTAGACCTCAGTGGACAAATTCTTCTATCTTACTTCTTTATGAGGGAATTCAAACTATCAACACAAGATTGTGGGACCAAAGAAAAACTGATGAATTATCCAGATTATCCAGTAGTCTGTACGCTTACCTATCTTGATCACACACACACACACACACACACACACAATCTTTCTCTGTGAAAAATATTGGTGAGCAAAATGGTAAAGATTCCAAAACTCCAGCTTCCCACAGCAAACACACAGATTATAAAATAGGTCAAATTAGCGAATCCTTGTGGATTCAAGTGAAATATTGAAACTTAATTGTCCCAAGTTGTACACAAAGCTTTTTCTCCAATAAAGACCACACTCTACTTCCTACCCAGTGCCTAATAAGGATATGCGTTCCCATTGGCAATAGGCACCAGAGTACTTTATGGCATGAGAAAATAAAGCCTGGTGGCACAGGCTTTCTGCTTCCTTTCTGATCTCACTATTGTTTATCATTTAACAGTTGGCTCTGTCCCATCAACTACCTAGAACACTAATCCAGAATATGAGACTTCTAATCACACAGAGTGAGCCTTGCTCCCACAGCCTCGTTCCATGCCATCATACATCTCTCTAAGATAAAGAGCTATGTGTCTCACCAAAATATTTAACAAAAGTATAGATTTTGGTAGGCCTTTAAAACTCCATTGAACTGTGATAGAGTGTTTATTTTCTTTTCCATTTATGAATCTTATAAAGCACACCTCTCACCTGTAAGTCATCTCTAGGTCTTCTCAAATATGCAATGAATGCCTACTCCACAGGAGATTCTGGAACTGGACATACAAGTACTAGTGAGTCACGATCCTTGCCCTACAAGGTACCTTGCCTTCAGCCACAGTTTCAGCATTCAGCAACAGCCATAGCACATGTCACTTCACCCTCATCAGTTTCTATCTGGAGACTTTCTACCCAACCCTTCACTACATGAAGATCAACTGCTTGTGATGTGGGATGTCCACTGCATCTGTGACTGCTTATTCATAACAATCCAAAACTCACAACCTGTTTTCTTAAGAAACATTTGCACGAACTCTTACAAGAACCTGTGAGGGAGACTCTAGAACCTCATCTTCGAGAAACAGCAAGAAGCTCAGGGATACTGTCACCGAGTCAAGGTCACAATATCAAAGGGAGAAATTCCTGTTTCTGACTCCGAATCGCTGCATTGAAACTTCTAATCATTTCTACCACCTCCATTGAGTATTTATTGAGCAGCAATTATATGCTAAATGTAAGTATATGCAATTTTACACCTCTATTAGTTTCTTTATCTATTGCTTTGATGAAGACAAGTTGGTTATCTCTATGGACTTTTTCTCTATAACAGACCTCCTCTAATTTATTTTTTGGATGAATTTTATTATTGTTTGAAACTAGATAGTGCTGTTCTACATTGTTCAGTACATTCATGACTAGGCATTTGTGACTAAATGACACTTCCGGGTTTTTGTGTCGTCCTGTTAGTGTTTTAAGTTAGTCTGACAAGGATTGGGGTTCACATCCCCTCCCCTCCCCCAGTCCCTACCTCTGTTTTCCCTGGACCCTCTTGTGGCTCCCCTTCCTATGCTCCAGTAGCCTCACCTCTGTGTCCTGTCACATGTATTCCAATCTACTCTCCCCCTGCAACTCTCTTTTAGATCCAATGGTCCTCTTTCCAGTTTTATGACCTATGCAAATACACACACAAACTGGGAATCTTTTTAGACTACCATATTGTTGAGATTTCATGGCGGGGGGGGGCAATTTTCCTATCCTATATAGAAAACACATTCTTGCAGCAAAGGTCCTTTTTAAAAGTTATAGTCCCTAAGTTTTCTTCTGGAATTTCAAATTTTCAGAATTTATACTAATTGACCTTTGATCCATTTTGAGTTGATTTTATGATGAGCAATAAACATGGAGCATGGATCTGATTCACTCTTGTGCATGTGAATATTCAGATTTCTTGACACTGTTTGTGGAGACTATATTCCACTGAAGGCCTTGACATCTTTGTCAAAAACTATGCAGCTGTGGCTATATGGCTGTATCTCTGGATCCTGCCTTCTTTCTGAACTATTGGTCTACATATGCCAGCATTATACTATTTTTGTTACCATGGCTGCAGAATAATTTGAAACTAAGTACTACAATATCTCCAGTGTCATTATTTCTGTTAAGACTCCTTAGGCTACTCAGGGACTTTTGTGTTTCCATATGAATTTTAGAATTTTTTTCTATTTCTTTGAGGAATTACCTTGATATTTTGACAGGGTTGTACTGGACATGTAGATTACTTTTAGTAACAGCCATTTTACAATATTAATTTTGCTAATCAATGAGCAGGTTTCTATCTTCAATTGCTTTCTTTGCTGTGCTGTCTCAATGTTTTCACAAAGAGGTTTTTCACGTCAGTGACTAAATCTATTCTGAGATTTTTGTTTGTTTGTTGTTTTCTATTTTTCCAAGCTTGTTATTGGTATATGAAATAACTGCTCTTTTTCATATTTATGGCATTTCCTGCTAATTTGCTAAACTTGTTCATGAGATGTAAAAGCTTTCCAGTAAGCATTTAGCAGCTTTTATATACAAGATCATACCATCAGCAACTAAGGATAATTTGACAACTTCCTTCCTATTTGTAGCCCTTGCATGTATTTCTATTGTCTTTCTGCTTTAGCTAGAACTCTAAGTACTATGCTGGATACAAATGGAGGGAAGGGGAACTTATCTCAATCCACATTTTAGTTGAAATGCTCTAACTTTTCTTCCATTCAGTAGAGTGTTGGCCATAATTTAGCCATCGATGGCCTTCATTATGTTGAACTATTCCTGTTTCTAGTGCAGGATGAAATCAATTTGTTTATGATGTATGATCTTCTCAATGTGTTCTTTTTTATTTTATTTTGTATTTTTGTGTGTATGCAGGTGTGCTTAGTCACACATGTACATGTAGAAACCAGGGGTCAATATCAGGTATCTTCCTTTATTTTTCTTTACCTTACTTTGATTTTTTAGTATGCATATTGATCATAGCCATCAACCGCCTCCTCATTCCACCACTTTCCCCAATACCTCACGCCTCTTCTATTTCTAAACTTTATGACCCACACCCATGTGCATATGGGCAGAAACAACTGCACTTGGGTGTTATCAATACCTTACTTTTGAGACAGAAACTTTTATTGAGCTTGGGCCTTACCAGCTGACTACCTTGACTAGCCAAGTAGCCTATAAGACCCTCTTGTTTCCACTCCTGCTTAGCTTTGTTATGGGTTCTAGAAACCTGAATTAAGCTTTGAATATCTGTGCAGCAAGAACTTTATCCACTGAACCATTTCCTGAAGCCTCTTCTAACAGCTGCATAGGACTAAACTAGGTTGTCTGTGGGTGACAGTTGTGTGACTGTAGCTGTCTGTGAGGCTACTAACAGTGGAACCAGTATTTATCCCTAGAGCATGAACTGGCTCTTCGGAGCTTATTCCCTCTGGAGGGTTACCTTTCTCAGCCTAGATAGAGAGGGAAGAGCCTTGGTCCTCCTGCCTTAAGTGATGAGACAGACTTTGTTGACTCCCCATGGGAGGCCTCACCCTCTCTGAGGAGTGGATGGGGGTGGGGTGAGAAGATCTGGGAGTGGGAGAACTGGAGGGAGAGGGAACTGGGATAGGTATGTGAAATAAGACTGTTTTTAAAATTAAAAAAAGAACTATGCACTGAGCCAACTCCTGAAGCCTTTTCTTAATGTATTCTTAAATTCAGTTTGCAAGTACAGTATTCAAACTTTGTATATCTGTGGCAATCAGAAAAAATTAGTGTATACTTTCCCTTTTTCTGGTGATCTTACATGATCTTGTTGTGGAGGTCATGCTGGCCTAATAGAATGAGTTTGGAAGGGTTCCTTCCTCTTATATTTCATTGGGCCATTTGACAAATACTGGTGTTAGCTATTTCATAAATGTCTGGCAAATTTTGACTGAACCTGTCTGGTCCTGAATTCTGTTTTGTGGTGAGACTTAATTACTGCTTCAATCTCATTGGTTGTTATGGATTGGTTTATTTACACCTTCTTGATTTAATTTGAGTAGGTCATATGTGTTTAGGAATGCATCTGGTTCTTCTGCATTTTCCACATTTTCAGTAGTTTATCCAAAATTTATTCTATATTTTCCATCTTTTTTGCATTATAGGCTTTCAAAATATTCCCTAATGATTCTCTTTATTACACTGGACTGTTTTAATACCCTACTTTACAATTTTATTAATTTAGATATTTTCTCTCTTTCTTTTGTTTAATTTGCCTGGGGATTTGTTGATCTTGCTTATTATGTCAGAATCAGTTCTGTATTTGGATGATTTTATATACACTTTTGGTTTCTATTTTTTCCATTTCTGCCATAATTTTTATTACATTTTACCAACTACTACATTTGGGTTTCACTTGTTCTTGTTTTTCTAGAAGGTTAAGGTATATCTTTAGGTTTTTGTATTTGTGATCTTTTTTTTTAATGTAAGCACTTACAGCTGTATGCCAGAGGTGCTGCTAAGTTATGTTATTGCTTTCGTTTGATTATAGAATGATTTTGTAACTATCCTCCCTGCTTCTTCAGTGCCCCACTGTTCCTTCAATTGTGTATTGATCAGTCTCTCAATGTTTGTGTAGTTTCTGTGGTTCCACTTGCTTTAGACTTCTAGTCTTATTGCACCATAATCTGAGCAAAAACAATGAATAATTTCTGTTCTTTCCTATTTGTTAATCTTGCTCTGTGTCCCATAATGGGATTAGTGAGGTTCTGTGGGCTGCTGAGAGTAATATGCATTCTATATCTGCTGGATGGGATATTCTATAATATCCATTACATCCATTTACTCTGTGGTATTGCTTAACTTTTAAGTTTCTTTGTTGATTTTTAGTTTGGATAAATTCTTAAAATGTTAGAGTTGGCTACTGTAAGCATGTATATTATTCTAGCAATACTGTCTATCTGGGTTTTTCATGCATTTTAGTTTCTATTACTAACTTAAGGTGGGTTAGCACACAAAGAACTGGGTTTTAGCACAGCATCTTCATACAAATATGTCATTGCACTTTGAGTCATTCAGTCCTCTCCTCCATTTTTTCTGCCCGACTCTACCTGGATCCCTCCCTTTCTTCAGTTTAGTGTTGATGTTCTAGCTCCTAGAATGGTTCCCTTTATTAATATAAGTAGCCCTATATATCTCTTCCGATTAGTGCTTCGAAGTCTATGTGATCAGTTATGAAGTTGGATCTGCCAGTTTGTCTTCAACTTCAGTTCAATTGATAGATGAATGTCCATTCCTTGAATCTCAATTTGTAGACATCTTTGCCATGAGAAATGTTGCTGCTGCTGCTGCTGTTAGTTACAAAGAATAGATGGCAATTGCATTTTAATCAACTCAGCCACTAGACAGCTCTTAAAAGGCAGTTGAGGCTATTTGCATTTAAAGTTATTATTGAGAGGAGCTCACGATTTCCTATAGTTTTGTTAGTTATTTCTCTGGTTGGTTCAATTATTGCTAGTTCTGTTCTTTGTCCCTGAGAATATGAAAGGTTTCCTAGTTTACTGTGATGGACAGTGATGAATTACTTACAAGCTTCCTCTTTGTTTATTCTTCTCAAGAAATGTATTCTGTTTTTGAACTCTCATGGATGGGGCTATGTGTCTTTTTCTTCTGTACATATTATTCATTTAAGTATCTTGTTGCAGTGATGTGTGGTTGTTATAATTTGTCTTAATATGTGTTTATTTTATTTTGCCCTTATTTCTCATATAATTTATAAGATAACTTCGTTTTGTTGGCAGTTGTTTCCAGGGCTTGAAAAATATCCTTCCACGCTTTCCTGACTTTTCAGGTTGCTGATGAAAGGGCTAATATTATTGCAATGTCTTTGTGGGTAAAATAATGTTTTGTTACAAATTTTGATAGTTTCTTTGCTTTGTATTTCCGACTTTATGGTGTTAGGTATCACGGTCAGTGTTGTTTTGGTGGAAGCCTCACTCTGGCCTCTGGCATCCATATATTCAAAGAGTCTGGAATGTTAGGGTGAAAGTTCCATACCAAACCACCTTCCCTGGAAGTTGCCTCAGTCCAAACTCTGCCCCTGAGAAAGCCCACCAAACTATGATCTCTCCCAGAGATGTTCAAGAACACTCCCACAGGGTATTTAAACTGACCCCCAGAGAACAAACACATGTTTTTCTGGTCTTCCTTTTCCATCTCTTCTGCGGGGGCTGAGAAGTCAACTGGGAGTGTCTGTATCCATTAAACCTGGACTTTTTCTAATTCGGTTTGATTTGATCTGATTCGGATTATTGCATCGGTGGAGAGGCTTATTAGGGAGCAGAAACTTTTCAAGTGTCTCTTCTACCTTCTGTCTTTTGGGGTTCTAAATGCTTCCTGTGTTTCAGTGTCCATTTCTTTACATCTGGGGGTTTCAAAAATGTTTAAAGATCCCAGGAGGCAGTAGGCAGGCAGGCCCACGGAGCAGCCAGTGCC
>LOEQ01006094.1:159257-172108 GCA_001685075.1 Bramus lutescens
AGAGAGAGAGAGAGAGAGAGAGAGAGAGAGAGAGAGAGAGGAGAGAGAGAGAACTGGACTTAAGGAATTATCCTTTTGTTGGGAAAATTACATCAACATCAACAGAATTTCTGAGCATAAAATGACAACATTGGTAAGAAGAGATAGCCATGTAAGAGCTCAGCAATGTAGCCAGCCTAGAGAGAAATGCAGGGTGGGAATGGAGTTCCGTGGTCCTTCACTGGCTTTCTTCCTTCAGCGCTGCAGGCTTATACAGAAGTTTTAGTATTCAGTACACCAGATCATCTTAAGAACATTAAGGTAGCCAAGCTGTGGTAACATATGCCTTTCTTTAATCCTTGAACTTGGGAGGCAAAGACAGACAGATCTCTGTAAGTTCACAGCCAGCTGGTCTACAGAGTGAGTTCTAGGACAGCCAGGACTACACAGAGAAACCCTGTCTCAAAAAATTACAAAAAGAAAGGAAGAAAGGAAAAAAGGAAAGAAGGAAGGAAGAAAAAGAAAAGAAAAATGAAAGTTAAGGGGAAGTTTATTTCTGTCTTTCTCTTAATTTTCATCATGAAGAAAAGAAGAGCCCCATGTTTTGCTGACACTCATGGGAAGCCTGCACCTCTCT
Source organism: Bramus lutescens (assembly GCA_001685075.1). NCBI lineage: Eukaryota > Metazoa > Chordata > Mammalia > Rodentia > Cricetidae > Bramus > Bramus lutescens. Next base: position 159,874 of record LOEQ01006094.1, read on the forward strand.
GGACAGAAACAGAGGAGGAATGGATGGGAAGAGAAGAGGAAGGGAAAACTGCAATGGGTGTGTAAAATAAATGAATAAAATTAATTAATCAAAATAAAAGAGTCAATGTCTTCTTTTACTACATTGTTAAAATATTTAAGAAGTATAGCCACTTGAAAGAGATGAATAATTTGAATAATTCATTGGCTATCCCTACAGCAGGGCTAGGGAGAATGCTCAGTGAATAAAAGAGCTTGCTGTCCAAACATGAGGACCTAAGCTCACATCTTCAGCATCCATGTGAAAAGCCAAGTATGACAGTATATAACTGTTACTGTAACATGGTGGAGAGAAAGTGAATCTCAGAAGTCCACTAGCCAGTGAGTCAAGCCAAAATGGTGAGCTTCCAATTCAGTGCGAAACTCTGTCTCAAGTCAATAAGGTGAACAGCAATAGAGGAAGATACTACTCCTCTGGCTTCTGCATGTGCATCACACACTCACATGTTTTTCACACAATACACACACACACACACATTGAATGAAAATTTCAAATAAGTAATACAGCCTCCCTAAACATCATGACTAAGTCAAGGCCGTCATCTCAAATAGTCACATGGGCTATGAGTTGAATTTGATTTTAACAGTATAGTACAAGAATAAGGTAAAACAGTAAGTTGGGATACAATGGAGAAAAACTATATACCCAGAGCATTTACCCTTAATTACTGTACAGTGTTGCTAAAGAGTGGTCTCTGTAAGGTGACAGAGATATGTGGACTTATCAACTTCAGCCACAGAACTTAACTGACCTTCTAAGACTGCAGTCTCTGCACCTAAACTGATTTGGTGATCAGAGGGTCACTTTATAGCATTATAATTGTATTTTTAATATTTGGGATCTCAATTAATTCAATCACGTTGAGAAACTATCAAAACTTCCTATTTACAGCCATATTCTCAGCCTTTAGCATGATCATCACCTTGGTTCTTAGAACAAGTGGAAATCATGACCTAGACAACCTCTCTTGGCCTTCACCACCATAGCATGTGACTCTGGGAATAATACTGGCAGTCACTGAGAGCCAAGCAGTTGTTATGCACTGTTCTGAGCACCTGGTCATTACTACCCTGCAGTTTATAGAACAGCTCTATGAATTACATAGTAATCATATTATAGATGTTGAAACAGATGTGCACAGAGGTCCCGAGTGCATCAGTGAAGAAGTATTTGAACACAGGTTTCTACTCCTCCCCATGTTCGTGGTTTCTGTGCCATGTCATCACTCAGCAGGATTTAATTTCTCTGCCTGGGCCTACGTTTGCTAATGTGTGAGAATGGAAGGATTGTGGTGAAGATTGCATCATACACACAGTGACCTAAATGTTTAAAAGATTCTAGTCTTAAGGGGATGTCCAAAGCCAGACCAGAACTCTCTACTTTAAATGAACAGAGAAAGGAAAAGACCATGTATGAATGGTTGACAACTGGCAGTGTAGAGAAGAGAAACAGCATCAGCATATGCCTGGAGAGTATCTAGGATGCAGCATGATTAGAAAAAAGAAAAAGGAAGAAAAAGAAAGGAATCCACACAGCCAGCCAGAGGTCATTCTAAAGACAGGAGATGGAGCTTGGAAGTCAAGGGTAGATATAAGTGTGGATAAAGTATGAGCCGAGAAAAGGACTGATAATACTTGGATAGAGCTCTGATGACTTACAGAACAGTGTCACATGATCACATGACCTCATGCAGTAGAAAGAGGGTGACGTGTTGAAAATAGGAAATAGCCAAAAAATTCTTTCATATTTAATTTGAAAAGATGATTTTACAGTCTTGTTAGTCACACAATGTCCTCTAACCATCGCATTTTCTATATGTAATTTGTTGATCACTGAATGAGCAGTCAGAATGAGTGGGGAACAACACACACGAGAAGGTTGCATAAAGGCCTCCAGAGATCTGTAGGGTGGGAATCCTTGAGTTTTGGCCTAAGCAGTGATCGGTATATGTTAGAAGAAACTTCTCAAAGTCAAGAGAAAGTGGAGACTGACAAGCCCTGAAGCCCACGTGGGACTCGGAAGAGTTTTGCTCAAACTGTAATGTTTGGAAAGGTATCTTAAAGTGGGGCAGTGACTTTGAACCTGGGCTAAATCCACTCTTAAATTAAAAGCTGACCTTGTTCTGCTCTAACATGACCTAGAAAACCATCTCCCAAAAGGTTCAACCAGTGCTTAATAATTTAACTGTAAATCATGACAAACTAAATCCTATTTTTTTAAAATTAATGCTCAAGAAAGCTAGTTCACAGTACAGTTATCCATTTAAAAATGGCAGACTATGACTATTTTTACAGGGGGGAAATAATCAATAGGAACAGACTCAGACATGTAATTATAGGGACTGGAAAGAAGACTCAGAAGTTAAGATAACTGACTGCTCTCCCAGAGGACCGGGGCCTAATTCCCATAACTGTATTGGTGGCTTAAAACCATCTATAACTCCAGTTTCAGGGGATCTGACAATCATTTCTGTCCTCGGTGGGCATCAGGCATATACATGGTGCAAACATACATGCAGACAAAACACCCATACACATAAAAAATTAATTTAATGAACAGATGAGGACATTAACACCATTGCAAAACTTTGCTGAGCATATTTAAATGAGAGGGAAAGATCTGAGCATGATGACGATCTAAGTGGACTGTAGGCAACTGACCAATCAAATCCCATCTAATATGGGAGGAGCTGCATGAGATTGACAGCAAAGCCAACGTTGACAAACTATTGAATTGAAAGACAGAGGAAGCAGAAACACTGAAAGCAAAGTGTGGGCAGAGAAAGGGTTTAGTAATATTTGAATAGAACAAAAATGACTTATAGAACACTTTGCATAACCTCACATACTAGAAAGGTAGGTGACATGTTGAAGATAGAAAATGGTCAAAAATTATTCAAGTTCTAGTGAAAAGAATAAAGCAACAGTTAAGCAAAGCTCAGCACACCCTCAAACAAAACATATATGGAATCTGCCCAAGTCTATCTTGTCTAAACTTCAGAGAAATAGTAATAAATAGGAAAAACCTTTAAAAGGCCATTCAGAGATCAACTAATTACATATAGAAATCAGAAGGTTAGAGAACAGCGTGTGAGCAAGGAGACCATGAAGTCACGTCTTTAAGTATCTTACATAAAAGTACAGAATCATGTGTCTAACAAAATGACTATGCATCAAAACTTTAAATTGGAGCTGGGAACATGGTTCAGTAGGTAAGAGGGTTCGAGGATCTGAGTTCCAATCCCTAGCTACCACGTAAAAGCTGAGCCAGGCTATATTTACCTGTAACACCAGCACAAGGGGACAAATACAAGAAGTGCCTGAGAGCTTGTTCACCAGCTAGCCTGCTAAAAACGGGATGTTTTAATTCAGTGAGAAACCCCATTTCAAGGTAATAAGGAGGATAGAGATAGAGTAAGCCATTCAATATTGTCCTTTAGTCTCCATATGCATCCACATGTGGACAGATATACACCCAACGCATGAAACGCACACATGTGTGTGTATATACATGTGCGCACACACACACAATTAACTAACGAGTTTCTAGACAACTGAAGTATTTATCACCAGAAGCTCTCTGGGCAGAAGGAAAACAATAACATATAGAAATTGGAATTCATGCAAACATATCAAGAGCAGCATTAAAAACACTTCACATTTGTTAAGTTTCTCTGAAAGATATTTATAATAGCTATATGTAGTGTATGGACTTATTAAAAATTTAGAAACAAAATGTATGACAACATAAAGGACAGTGATGGAAATACATCTGTTTTTAAATACAGGTATAGTGCTAATATATTATCTGTGGGATAATATGAGAAGTTAAGATTGTATATGACATCCCTAGGGATGACCCCTTTTTAAACTCTACAACTATAAGTCAGCAGTGGAGAGAAAATGAAATTATAACAAAGATTAACACTAAAAGATCAGAATATAATATTTCTATAAAGTATAAAAACAGTATGCTTTTCTGTCAGATTTCTATAGAAAAAATTGACAGTTGTGAATACAATTATATCAATAGTTATACTAACTATAAATAGGTATAACAATCTCCTAGGAAAATCAGAATTCCATAACAGAGGATGCAGGGATGGGCTTCAACAGCTGTTAACACTGGATTGCCTCTGAAACAGAGACTGACATGACGTATTGTATTTAGAGCCTTTGCTACTAAAGTTAAAACACACTAGCAGAAACTTAACCAAAAAAAACTGGAAGGTTGGGAGGGGATACAGCCAGATGGAGAATGAGACTGTTGGAAGAGAAGGTGGATTACAGAGGAAGAAAGCAAAGCTTGTAGGGTCCAGTTTCTAAGCCTTCTCACCAGTAACTAGCTGACAGATCTGCATGATGCCTAGAAGTCTGCATCTTTAGAAGAACACCTGCAAATAAAAAGATTAGGTAGTCCAGAAACATGGGTGAGGAACATAGGTGAATAAGTTGTTAAAACAGGACCATTAGCCTAAGGTTAGACCATCTATGGTGAATTTCAATGAACCAAACACCAGCCAGTATAAATTACTGGACTTCAAGTTAGTGACTAAAGAAATTGTTGCTTTTATATTACTTGGGTTATATTATTCAAAATATAGTGGTAAACACACAGGCATGTCAATATTAATCAATATTACAATTAATGTTTTCTGGATGGTGTATTATTTAGTATCATGCTAAGAAACATTAGAGGCTGAACCAGAAGAAAAGTAAGTAAAAGTTATCCCCCCTTCTTCATCTTATTCATTAAATTTTTGTATTTATTTTTTAAATATCATGTTGAAATATAACCCCATAAAGAATATGTTTGCTTGTGGATTCTAAAGTCTAGTGCCTAAGACAGTTTTCCCTAGTTGCCGCCCTATGTAAAAGGTAGGGAAGAGGCATGTTCCTACAAAGTCATAGCTCCGTGGGGAAACACTGAGGAGATGCAGGGGCAGCCAGTCATCTGAAAGAAATGGGGATGAAAACACAAAGAAAAAAAGCTGTTCCATCACTCACATCATTTCTGATATCTTCCCTCAAATACACAGCTTTTCAAAGTTCAATTCCCCCAAAGCATTCAGTTGACCAAAACATTTGCACAATTATTTATAAAAACATTTGACCTGAAGAATATTTAATCTTCAAATAAGTATATGTGTGAGGTAACTTCCACAGTGTATCATTAATGACAGATACTGCTCTTGACATTCCACATAGATCAAATAGGCCTTAATTCAATGGTCTTAGGAAATCAGTATTATTTTATTGCTTTTTTATAGATAAGACAATTTAAGCCCTTGAACTAGAGGCTCCATGACTTTCCCAGAACACAAACAGCACTGGGAGGTGAGCTGAGGCCTTCTCATCTTAAGATTCACTCAACATCCTCAGTGTCAGTAAGTAGAGACCCAGGACCACAAACCTACCCAGCAGCAAAAGCATCCAGGGGTCCTCCCTAGTTTTTGATGTTCCTAAGTCTAATCACTGCTCCTCTATTAACTAGTATCACAGGCCGGTAGGTAGCCATGCCAAAAGCTGGTACCCATGACTAAATATTCAGGAAAATAAAGGAATATTTTCAGTGACTCATACTGAAACTTGCTGCCTATTGGCAAAAAAAAATTCAGATGCTCACAGGCAAATGTGAGTATATAATGTGCACACACATGCACATCCTACATGCATATGGAAATTCATTTCTATATTCGTCACAGTTATATAAAAATGAAGACTACTCAGAACACTTAGGTACATGTCCCCTCTCCGCATTAACATATCTATGCAGGCTTGAAGGTCATTGACAGCAAACCAATTTGGAAAAATGCTGTATCTGTTGAAAACTGGATGAGTACAACATGTTTTAATGCTAATTCCTGCTTGCACATAATCTTCTCCATGTGGTGTTTACACATGATACAGAGAAACTACAGGATAAAAATAGTTCCCATGAAATTCTCTGCAGGCTATAAACAGTTTTTGAATTTTGGCAGAGGGACTTTATTATTTACATTCTCAGACAAATATAGGTCACACTCGTCTCACATTATTAATGTTCCTCTGCAGATGCTGACACACAGTGAGCGAATGCATAAACAGGTCCCCTTCCCCTTCCCATGTCCTAATTAAATTCTAGCAAAACTGCTGGAGTCTTCTGTGCTTGGTTCTGCTTCATCATTAATATACCTCAATAATACTGAAGCCTGACATTTTAGCTTCCCTTATGTTCAGAACAGAGGCAGCTGGGAGGGAGTTAGTTCCAACATCGAACTTGAAAATCTCAAGGCTGGAATTTCCACTGACCATAAAGCCCAAGTCGCATCAAATAACCTTCCCTGGCTGTAATAGATGAGAGGCGGCAAATGACTGAAGAGAGAGGCTTACAAATTGACAGGAAAGGAGTTGCGTCTCCCAGATCCTTATGCAGAGAACAGTATCTCCATTTAGCATTCTTTAGCCAAGTGAAGGATCATGTTGATGAACAGAGCCTTCATCCTTTCTTTGATCCATGCAATATGACCTCTGTAAGCCCTGTAACCCCTGGCATTTCCAGTGTGAACAATTTATCTGTTTTAAGCCATGCGACAAAGATTCTCTGTAATGGACAAAAACATTTCTGCTTCTCATCCACTGCCTCCGACATTTCTAAAATAAAGGTATCTCCTGAGGTCTGCAATAAGTGGAACAATGATACAGAATATATATCTGCATCCTGTTCCTGGACACTGTAAATACGTGTCTTCACGTGGCAGATAGGAATGAGCAGATGTGGTTACCTCAGTGCCCACTCAACCACAGGAGGGTCTGGAGTTATTCAGGTAGAATAACTCCATCTAATCACATGGCATTAAAATAGGAGCGCTTATCCCCATTGAGATTAGTGTCAGAGGAAGATGTGACTATAGGAAGGGTCTAAAAGGTACATTGCTGTTTCTTCGAAACAAGAGAACCCACAAACTAAGGAATGTGGGCACTCTCCAGAAAGGAGAGCAAAACCACAGTGCCCTAGAAGTTGTAAACAGGAATGTAGCCAGCCCAGCATCTGGACTCCAATCTAACATCTGTGTCAAATTTTTAACCTGCAGGTGGAAATTTGGAGTGCCAAAATATCTGGTAACTCGTTAAAACAGTAATAAGGAACTAATACAAGGTGTTTTCGGGTTAGTTGGTAAGTCAGCTTCACAAGACACATAATTGTGCCTTCACAGAATGTAGCTTCCACATGCATTCCCAGCAGAGGGCAGGGACATGTCTCCTCTCTTAATGCAAAGCCATGCATGCTATTGGACACAAAGGGTCCATTCATCTTTGCTTTTCAGGAAATAACCTCAAATATTCTTAGGCATCACAACCAAATCTGAGAAGCTCAAGCTTCAACAATATCCTGTATGTCTCAAAGATAAGGGGATCCTAAAGTTTCCTAACCGTAAACCCGTCTGGGTTTCTGGAACTCAAGGTTCATTCTCAAGGGATAGGGGAAGGAGGTACAGTGTAGGAGAGAGAGAACTCAGCAAGGCCTGGCTCTCGGGTGATTTCCTTAGAATACCGGGGTTTGCTACATGCCTGGCAGACCCTAGGTTAGCACACATTTGTTCCCTAAACAAATATTGACAGTGTATCTATAATATTCCAGAAATTGTGCTAGACGCTAGAGACACAAAAGAGAACTTGTCAGACAGTGCCCTGACGTTGGCACAGATGCTGGCATTTAGAGTTTCTACTGAACGATGTAAATCAACAGAGCAGTGAGACCCTGTCTCACAGTCACCAGCCAGTCACGGAATGTTAGCTCTACTGGTGTGTAAAGAATTGGCTTGACTGTATGTACTGACTTGTTTTAAGTCAACCTGCCACAAGATGAAGTCATCTGAGAGGAGGGAGCCCCAGTTAAAAATAAAAAGTCTCCATAAGACTGGACTATATGCAAGCCTGTAGGGCATTTTCTTAATTAGCTTAGCAATTGATAGGGAAGGCCCTCCTCGCTATGGGTGATGCCACACCGGTGCTAGTGTTCTTGGTTCTACACGAAAGCAAGCTGTGCAAGCCATGGAGTGCAAGTCAATAAGCAGTACTCCTCCATGTCCTCTGCATCAGCTCCTGCCTCTTGCTTCCTGCCCTGCTCGAGTTCCTGCCCTCACTGCTCTCAATGATGAGCTGTCAGATGGAGGTATAAGTGAAATAACCTTTTCCTCCCCAAGTTGCTTTGGTCATGGTGTTTCATCATAACAATAGTAACCCCAACTAAGAAACCGTGGGAACTCACTTTATCTTTGTCATGATTTGTGTCTAAAATCAACCTTATACCTATATTTGGTTGATCATGCAATAGTATGCAGAGGAAGGAGACCAGGCAAGAAGATTTAGGTTTTGGGGGAAGACCACATTTAACCACATAGTATTAAATAGGTGTACCTTCACCGACAAGAACAGAAGCAGAGAGGGATATGTAACTTCAGGATCCTCCACAGAAGCCCTACCTACCAAGATCCTTCCTCATCTTATGAGACTTGATTAGTTCTCATGGGGCCAGCTTAGTTTTAGACAAGCAGACAGCCATATAGTACCACGCTGTCTTCCACTGCCCTTTATAAACTGAAGCAACATGAAGCCTTTACCAGAAGCCAAGAAGATTCCATAATGATGTTCTTGGACTTGGTGAATAATGTGCCCAAATATTCCTTTTTTTTTCTTTGTAAATTACTTGGTCTCAACTGTTCTGTTTTAGCAACCTTTCAGGTGGCTCACAACTTTGCATTTGAAACAATCTCTCAGAAAGAATAGAATCAAAGACACGAGAGCTGTTCATATTCTCCGCTCTAGAAAACACCATCTTTGCCAGGCAGAGGTGGCACATGTCTTTAATTACAGCACTTAGGAGGCAGAAGCAGGCAAATGTCTGTGAGTTCAAAACCAGCCTGACCTACAAAGAGAGTTCTAGGACAGGCTCTAAAGCTACAGAGAAACCCTGTCTTTAAAATCAAAAACTAAACCAAACCAAAGCAAAACAAAATGTCATTTTTGTGTGGAAACTAAATAAAGCACTTTACATACTTTTCCTCAAATATTAGTTTACAAAAGAATCATCCAGAATGCTTGTTTAAAATACAAGTTCTTGGTTTCTCATCAAGACAACATGATACTATGATGATAATAGGATATCCAGGAACAAGAATGTTAAACAAATATTTCAGATGGAATCTCCTTAGATGCCTATAGATGACACTCTGCCAATATTATTATAACAACTAAATGTTTCATGTAAATAAAAGTAAGGATATCATTACATTTGAAAAAGTATTTTTAAACTTTTCCTGAAAAACTTAAATTATAATTAGTACTGAGGGAGAAAAAATATACACAGTCAGAAGAGAAAGGCTGTAGGAAAAGAAGTTTAAGGTCACTATACACATCCACTATGAGATCTTTTCTCAAATACATATAAATATACATACATATGTACATACATGCATACATATAGGTATGTGAATACATATATATATACATAAATAATAACTTGTTTTGGCTTTATAATAGAAAATAACTGTAATAACTTATAGCTGGTATTGTCCAGTTATTTTTCTATATAAACTAATATTTAAAATCACAATATACATAAAGGTAAGGGTCCTGCCAGTTTCAAATGAATATTATGAACAATTTCCCATATAACTATATCTCCTAATAATCTCATTCATGAATATTTTCAATTTTTATTATTATTAATAAAGAAATTGCTTGCTATTATATTTTCCTATTGTCTATATATGCCCCTATACAAAGCTCACTTACTTCTCTGTGTTTGTCTCAATGGGCCAGCTCATTTCATCTTCATGTGGATTCAAAAACCTATTAAGTGGATTCTCTTTAATTTCCTAAATAATATGCAAGTATTGACAATTGTGTTTCCTCCTTAAAATATTTATAACTCCTTGTTGTTTTTATATTATTATATCTGTTAAAATTTTTAAATCAATGCTACATAATAAAACAGATTGCATTGCTTCATTCATAAATTTGATGATATTTGTCTGACATTTCATCATTAAGCATAATATTGATATAGCTAATAATTTTAGCATGATGAGGCAGCTTTTCCCTGTGTAAAGCTATTAAGATTTATTTCTTTGATGAAAGTGAGACTACATCACTACATCATATGAAATAAACTCCACATCTGCTAAGAGAATACTATAATTCTTCTTGGATTTACACATTAGTTACTTTTTAATGGTAAGAAGTATAGGTAAAAACTAATAATTTTCTTCTTTGTATTTGCATTAAAAATAGACATATTTGCTCATTGATTCATTCTTTTAAACTATTTCCAATTACTATGTGTTGGGTTAAAATTTAATGCTAATTTTAAAATTCCAATGAATTCTAATTTAAAATTTGGAATCTTTACAGTAATATTAGGAGGTGATGCCTGGCAGCAGTGGCACACGCCTTTAAACCCACCAGTTGGGAGGCAGAGGCAGGCAGATATCTGAGCTTGAGGCCAGCCTGGTCTACAGAGTGAGTTCCAGGGCAGCCAAGGCTACACAGAAGAACTCTGTCTCAAAACAAAACAGGCAGAAAACAAAGAAATGAGATTAGGTGTGAGCTTTCTCCCTGCCTGTGAAAGCCCTTACTATGTTAGTGAGGTTCTCTTGAGAATAGCACACTGGAATAACACAAAATGAGAAGACAGTTGCGTTATTTCCAGAACACAGACTTATCCTTAGAGATTTAACAACTACAGAGCACTTACATTGTTTTTTTTTTTAAAAGTTTTTGACTCTGATATCTCCAAGAACATCTATCTTGCCACACATGCAGACAGCAGATTATCTGGAGATAAGAATGTTAAATCATGCTTATCCTCTAAGTCTAAAGAGTATTTCCTTGTTATTAATATAGCAAAGAAGATGCAACTCATTTGTTCTGCCTCTATGTTTACATGTATTTCTCTAAATATTGAAATACATTTTAGGTTGACCTAAGTGACATGCCTTTTTATTTATTATTCTGCCCAAATTTGAATTTGATTTTTTAAAGCTTTGAACCCAGGGCACTGTGTGTGCCATCAAATGCTCTATAAGCTGCAGACAGACTCTCAGGTGTATGCAATTATGGGGTCCACAAGCTGAATACACTAGTGAAAAACTAGTAATTCCCCTCCTTGTACTTTGTTATCGTTTGTCTTTTCCTCTTGTGTTAGATATTACTAGGTTTAATTACCTGAGACAGTTCTATATATTTACTTTTTTTCTTGCAATGATCATTTAAATGTTTCTATGAGTTCTGTGTAGACTTTTCATCGCTAAAAGAAATCAATATGTCCAAGCTTGTTTTTAATGTTTGCTTTGACACATGGAGATCACATAGGGGTACAATTTTATTGCTTTAACTTAATTGACTGGTCCTCTGAGTTATACATTTCAGATCCAACACATGCACACATGCACACACGCACATATGTATGCATGCATGCATGCGCTACAAGTTCATTCAGAAAGCTACATACTATAAGATTCACAGCAGTATTTAGAGATACACTGTAAGGGATTTTACTGAAATATGTACATGACTTCCTGTTCTTCCTGATTACTTCACGGCTCAACTGCCCAAAGCCATGCCACTCTAGGAGAATGGCCAACCAACCTGTGAGTCATCACAAGCAAAGAAAGCCATGCCTGGAAAGTTTCCTCATACTTACCACTTATGCTTTCTCTCCTGAGTCAAAAATTCTTTGAAACTGATTGCATGTAAAGTCCTAGTTTTCAGAAGACAAGAAGTTTCCCTTCCTGTCATGGCGTTTTGTCAAATGGGAGTGTGGAATTGGAACAAATAAAAAGTCTCACAGTCCTTCACATCAGAACATCATCACATTATTAAAAGTGCAAAACAGGGCCTGCAAGACGGCTCAGGTGGTAAAGGATTTGCCTTTAACACATGAAAACCCATGTTCAGTCACAAGAACTCATGTAAGAAGTCCGGCATTTTGGTGGACAGTTGTAAGCACACAGGTGGCACAAAGAAAGACAGAGACTGGTCTGGAGCTCACTGGCCTATTAGCCTAGCCCACTTGGTGAAGTACCAGGCCAGTGAGATACTCTTTCTCAAAGCATAGAAAGTGACTGGAGAATAACTACGTGTTTTTCTTTGGGTTCACCTTTCTATTTAGCTTCTCTAGGATCATGAATTATAGGCTCAATGACCTTTATTTA
>LOEQ01006095.1:0-10366 GCA_001685075.1 Bramus lutescens
CTGGGATGGGATAGGAAGAGAGAGGTAGTAGCCGGGGAGAGAAGCCCCTGCAGACTGGCCAGAGAGTTTAGGGGGTTGAGGAATGTTTGTGCTCTCTTTCGGCCTCCTGGCCGGTCAAAAACACACTCACCCCTCTGATGGATCTTCTGGTACAGGATCAAGGCCCCTTGCTGGCCAGGGACCTCGCAGACCTGAACTTTTTGTTATTCTAGTTTCAAAATAGGAGTGTTGGGCTTTTACTCTACAAAAAACTGATGTGATTCCCCTCCTAAAACAAGATTTCATTTCTAGAATCTGAGGCCAAATATGACAACTTTCAATTGCTCTATTGTATTTCAGTTTAGACAAAGGGTTTAGTCAAATGTGGTAGTGTATCTATCTGTGTTTTTATCCTTTGCAAATTTTGAGAATTTTTTTCTGGTGTATCAGATAAAATACATCACAGGAAAATTACAGAGATAAAAATTAAACATGTTTGTTTTAGTGGACAAAAACAAAATTTTCTTTAGGTTCTCGCAAACTACAGTGACCAGCACAATCCTGTTCTTCTTTGAAGAGGCAGGTCCTTTTCATTTCTACAGTGAAGTCCGTTGGATTTTAGGGTAAGAGCAGTAATATGTCTCACTTCTTGACTTCCAGATTCTTACAAAAGCAGTTCATAAATGCTTTCATTTTAAAAAGAAACAGATAAGAAACCTAATTGAAACAAATAACAACAATTAGCTCAATTTATCAACTGACATCTATTATGTTAAGGAAAAGGCTTCTGGCTAGGATGAGTAGGTTGCACAAAACATACACTCAGGGCAGGATGGGTGCTAGTCCCTGAGAGAGATCTGTGGAGTTGGAGTTTACCATCAATGCTGCCTCCTCATTGGTTCCCTGCCTGTGTCCTGGGTGAGAAACATCAGGACCATGTATTAGCAATGCATTTTCTCAGGCCATGATCCAGACCTTCTCATTCATTAGCCTTGGTGTGGCAGACTTGCCTTCTCATTTCAATAAGCCACGAGGGGATTCTATTATCCACTGAAGTTCAAGAACCATTGGCTGACATCTAACCTACTGGCCTCGAGGTTTACATACCGCAATGTATTCTCCACAGTTTCCAGAGTGTCCTTTTGAGATACGGACTTCCTGCACAACTCTTTCCAGGCTCCCCATTGCTGTGGGTTGAGATGCTCTACCACTTTCCCACTCACCCCCCCCACAAGTGTGGACACCCCCAGCTCAATACCTGCAAAACTCCAGTCATCATGAGCGCCTTGAAGGTCTGCAAGCGCCAGATTGTTCTCTTCCAAGGGTCTAGTGTTATCTACTCCTTCCCCTCTCTTCCAATCTCTCTCTCCTGCTTTTGTTTTTCTGGACAACTTACTAGGAGCCTTGTCCTTTCTTACTCGCCTTCCAGAAGCATTGCCTGAAAGCCTCCCCCATGCCTTCTTGTGTCAGTCAGGTCTCTTTCCAAATGCTGCACAGAAAACTGCTCACTTCCATGGCTTCCCTCCCACCCAATTAACCCTAAGTCATAACCAATAACCTGCCCCCACCCCCACTAAGGTATAACAACCACGTTGAAGTAAGGTATCGCCTATAGCCTTGATGTTCAAAGTTCTACCAAAGATTTGGTTCATAACAAGCAATTTCTGAGTCTCTATATACTGACTGACTGACTGATCAAATGTTTGACTGAGTGTTATCTTGAAACCACATTTATAGATGAACAGAGTGAATCCAGGCGGAAAAAGGGATCTGTCTAATCATCGTAGAGATAAACACCCAGTTTCCCTGTTTCTCGATCCAATGTTCTTAATATTAAATTATATTGGTTTTCATAGCCAAGGAAAAATTTACCCACATTTCCTAGCTGTTTTTTGATATATTGAGAAAACTGGGTCTAGGGATCTCCTTGGATTCAATTTACAGCATGTTAACCAACGTGATTTTGATTTTTTAGGTGTCTACAGAAAGGTGGCAGGTGGCTCTATCTAAGAGTGACATTGTACTTAGCACATCACCTCCATGTTGTCTTGCTGTGTGGTCATCTATTGGTTGCAGGACACAGGAGTACACACCTTGATGTCACTGCTGTGTTGACTGGGGAGATTATGTGAAGTGTCCTGGAATAGAAAAGCCGTAGAGGTAGGAATGTGTGCTTCTTTGTCTACAAAGTATGGGGATGTGAAATGTTTCCTAGCTCTGGGGACCAGTGTAAGAACTAAAAACAGGCAGTCTGCAAGGAACACTTAGGGTAAGGTCAGGTAAACTGTGATTGATAAACATGGGCAGGAATACACCCAGCAAGATAATAAGTTACTGAGTCAGTTACTGGACAGTTTCAACAGGGAGAGGAAAAAATAGCAAGGTCAAAATGCAAATTCATATTTTACACTAAGATTTTATTAATATCTGCCACTTATTATTTGGGTTACTGATAGCTTTAACTGGCAATAGTGCTACTCTGGTACGTTTTAGATTCCAAAAATTCAACATCAATATAATGATGCCTTTCTCTGTAACTCATTCATGAAAAACCAAAAATTTGAACATTTCCAAATTTCTGTTGCGCAGCCTAAGCATGTTATTGCCATTGCAGACGGGAAATACCTGGAAGGTTTTATTGTGCATACATGCCATGCACAGGCTCCAGTATGAGAATGCAGCAGACATTCCCAATTCCGATTCAAACTCCTCTTGCTTACTTAATTTGTAGTCAGCTCTTCATCATTCTCTCTAGCCTTTGGATTGATTCAGCCGCGCATGTCCCATGCAGTCAGTGGGAGGGCTCTACTCAGGCTTATGAGACAGACCTTAGAAGAAACCGCACTGTAATGCAGAAGGGCCGTGATTGGATCTTCAGCTGTTCCGAGATGATAAGGTTATTTTAAAAAGGGCTCGTGTTGGCATGGATAATCACAGAGGCCAGCATGGCCCGGCCTATCCCCTACCCCACCCCCGCCTCTCTGCCCTCCCTTGCTCCACCTCTCAGGTGCCGCTACAGTGGACAAATGTGTAATGGAGAGGGTGGAAAAGACAGAAGAGCAGAACAGAGCACAGGCTGTGGAGAGAGGCGGAAATGGAGCTGGGATGGCGGTCACAGGTGCGAGAGAGGGCTGAGGTCAACAGTGGGGCGAGGACCCTCAGACCTGACCATATCTTCAGGCGGCAGCACAGACCGCACACAGCAGCATGACCTTTGGTGGTAACCCCAGTAGGGTTGGCGGTGTGCCAGGCAGTAGCCTGGAACTTACGTAGACACAGACTCAACCCCCAACATGCTGCCAGGCCACAGGATCACAGTGGCTCTGGGACAATGACAGAGGCCCAAGATGAGAAAACATTTGCTTTCTAGATTGGACCTTCGTGAAAGACCACAACCTCTCCTTCCTCTGTGTTTTCACCTCCCATTTCCTTCCTAACTGAACTGTCAGCACCTAATCTAGGTAATGATGCTTATGGGATGATGATGATGAAGAAGATGATGAAGATGAAGATGATGAAGATGAAGAAGATGATGATGAAGAAGAGGAAGATGATGATGATGAAGCTCAGTCACAGGCATGTTGTGCGATGCGCACACTGCACGGCTTGAGCATGTTAAACTCTCAGGGGTGATGTCCTCCAAATTGATCCAGATACAGAGATGACCTGAAAAGGAGCCAACCGGTGCAACACGGGCTTTTGTGAAGGACTGGCTAAAATGAAACCATGAACTTAAAAGCAAACTAATGAGCCTCTTCAGAATAGCAAAGAACAACAATACAACCCAAACAGACTTGCCCATTCCACCCTAGAACTCGAGTATTAATGAGTCCTCTTGGTTCCTGAACTAGGTGGTCCTCATAAAACTAGAGGAGGCTCTGCATCATAAAACTTACATTACTGATTCCCCTGCAGGGCTTTACTGCCAAAGGGTTTAGATATGCCATAACGAGTGGATCATATTAAATTATCTTTCTGTGACCAACTTCCATGCCGTTCCCAGGATCAAGTTACAAATTACACTTGTTATATCAGCTCTGGGAATACAAGCAGCCTTTCGTTTTTATTTTATACACCTGTTTGGACATTTACACCCTGGGAGCCCAGAGTTCTGGAGAAGGCAAATGTTGCGTCAGCTGGACTGGCGGAAAGATGGAGGATCCATGCTGCAGTGTGTGATCTAAGCTATTGCCCTGGCCCCTCTGTAGGAGTGACTCACCCTGTCCCATTGTACCAGAATGCCACAGGCCTTACTTTCTCCCTCTGAAAGTCAAGACTAATGTGGTGCTTAGCTGCACTCTCACAGGGAAAGCCTTTATTCTGTGTTACAGGGAAGACTGCAAAATGAAAAATGACACACCATCTCAATGACAAATACCATAGCCTAGACCTCTAGTCCGACAGGAATTAGAAGAGGCATCAGTACCAGAGATGACGTACCTGTAGGTGGTTATATTGTCATGTGTGATCTATGGTCTGTTTCCTATCTTTTTTATTTGTTTTTATTTTATTTGATTTGCTTTTTTGAGACATGGTTTCTCATTAGCTTAGGAGCCTGTCCTGGAACTAGTTCTTGTAGACCAGGCTGGCCTCGAACTCACAGAGTTCCACCTGCCTCTGCCTTCCGAGTGCTGGGCTTAAAGTAATGTGCCACCACCTTCCGGCTATGTTTCCTATCTTATGTGCACTTGTTAAATACCCCATGCCTGAAGAAGGTTGAGGATCGCACAGTCTCTGGCTGTTTAACCATAACCTTTACATCAGTACTTCTTGCATATAGGCTTAAAGGAAAACGTGTGTATGCATTCAGGAAGCTGGGTGAGGTGTGAGCTTCAATTTCCGTCCCAATTCCCAGTTAAGCTGGAAGAATACGTTCTTGTGAATATACAAGCATATAATTAGGACTAGACTCATGAACTTGGTTGCTAGTTTAAGTAATGCTTTTATTTATACCTCAGAAATGTATTTGTTGTGATTTCTCTTTTTGACAGTCTCAAGGTTGACTTGTGTTTTTAAAGTTACAAATGTCTCATTAGATTCACATTTTCTTGCATCAGATGACTCTGCTGCAGTTTTGGGAAGCTGTGGAGTTGAGGGTGGGGATAGATTAGTAAGACACAGCAGGAACCAACCATCCAAGAGTGCAAGCGAGGCTTGTCTCCAAAGATAAAGTCGTGACTACATTTATTTGAAAGAAACAAAACTCTCATCTAAGCAGGTATTGCTTATCCTCTTAGAGCTGAGCAATCAGATGTCTGTTCTTTCCTCGGCACAGGTACTGAACTGAGAGAACCATACAATTCTTCTGTACAGAGAAAATCATAAAAGATAACAAAGACGTTCATAGTGTGTGCCCAGGAAAAAGGGTTCCTCCCTCTCAGAAAAAAAGCCACCCCTTCAAATGAAGCAGGAACCTTGACAGGGTCAACAGATTAGTGCTATCTCTACTAAGATAACAGACTCTCCATGCAGTGGTTCCCTATTTCTGCTTCCACAGAGCCCTAAACAGCAGTGGAAATCTAACCCAGAAAGAGGCTGAGGCTTCAGAGACTTCAAGCAAACTTAGTCTTTGAATTCAAGGTCACTGTTTAAGCTAGCTTATAGTGTGTGTGTGTGTGTGTGTGTGTGTGTGTGTGTGTGTGATCAATATTTCTGAGTACAAGTAGAGAGACCAGGAAAGATATTTGTCTTAAAGACAGCTGAAGTTTCCGTAGAGGTTCTTAAAGTCTCATTAGACCGGTGGTTCTCTACATGGAGGTCACAATGCCCATAGGGGTCACATATCAATATTCTGTGTATCAGATATTGACATCATGATTCATAACAGTAGAAAAATTATAGTTATGATGTGGCAACAAAAATAATTTTATGTTTGTGGCCACCACAACATGAGGAACTATATTAAAGGGTCCCAACAATAGGAAGGTTGAGAACCACTGCATTAGACCATAATTCTGACTTGGAACATTTGTTTTGCAAATGCATTGGACAAGGAAGCTTGCACTGAGCATCCTCCCTAATTATGATGGGGTCTGTCACTCCCCTTACAGCATATGCTGTATACCAAGGAGCTGCCTGGCTTCACCTTAGAACTGGCACAGTGATTTCAGCAAGGAGGGGAAGAGACCTTGGTAGCACCTTGTCTGCGCTCCTGAAGTTCAGTCCCAGGACTGTGAGATCCTTTGCTCTCTTCTGGCCCCATGTTACCTTCCATTATCTCAGGGGTTGGTTGCTCACGGTGTGTGCCTGCCTCCTCTTGTGGGCATGTTGGGGTTCTGTTGTATGACGGCCACCTCATCAAGTCTTTTTATGTTTGCAGTTTCTGTGCTAGTGCTACCTTAAGGAGAAACAGAACACATGTTTAAGCATTAAAAGAACTAGTTCTTACCTGTTTGGTTTCTTTCCTGGTTTTCAGAACAATTGGTTCTCAGATAATTTTATCTGCTGTAACACATGGTTAAACAGAATGTGTTCATTTATCTTTGTTTTTTGTGTTCAATTCCTTCTCAAGCAGAATGTTTCTCAGTATTGAATTTAACCTTTCCAGGTTACAAAGTCTGATCTTTGAGAATTTCCAGTCCACCCACACTATGAACTCTCTGAATGGACTAGATCTCGACTCTGTCAATTCTTACCCTGCGCTCTTTGCTAATCTGAGATATTAACCACCAAAGTGAATGTGGTAGGGGTGTGATTGCTGACAACAATTCTATCAAGTTACATTCTCAAGGAAGAAAGAAGTCCAAGTTGGAACCTCTTAGTGACAAAAGCCACATCTGCCGTGCTAAGACTGGGGAAGCAGAGAACCCTCGTCTCTGGCCAGTGAAAGATAGAGAAGCCACAAGCTCCATTAGCACATGGCAGAGACATAAGGCTGATGTTGGTGATAAGCCCTTAGAGGAGCTTTTCTCTTTTATTATTCAGAAATGCCAGTGAATGACGCTTCATATTTTACTTATCACACAACCCCATAAAAGCAAGCTGCAATTTCATTTTTATTCTGTTGTGCACCCATTTTAAACTCAGGACATCCTCCTCTTCATCAGAACTAAGGTCTCCAATAGTGGAAACAGCTTGTGAAGGTTTCCCGAATGCAAGGGCAGGCTACCACCTACAGTAAAGAATCCTGCCTGAAAGAGGTTCCAGTCTTCAAGAACATATTTCCAGAAGCACCTCCATCTTCCAGAATAAGCACTTCTCATTTCAATCCTTCACTTCCTAAGCGTGAAGTGGGCTGGTCTTTAGCAATCGGAACAGAAGCTGAAGTAGTATAAAATGTTCTAAAGAGTGGTAAATTCTTGGAGGTATATTTGAAACCAGTTCTAAGGGAGGAAACTTCCAGAAACACCAAGTGCTCAGGTGCCTAGGCTCTTCTGGACTGTGGCAGTAACTGTCACCACAGTGATGCTCAATCTGGATAAATCTTCCAGATGTCAACACTCAGTTATTGAATGAGCATCAGCTGGATGTCCACAATACCCTGATATAGAACATAGGCCCTGTCTTGAAGTTGCTAGTTTATTGCTTGGCATATCAATAGATAAGAATTCACATCTAGCTATAGCAATGACTAGAATTGGGGTCGTCGGGACAGAGAAAATAAACACTCTCTTAGCTGAGTTTCTCTAAAGCAGAGACTGAACCCAGTGTGGAACGGTGAGTCTGAGTCAGGGGCAGGAGGGAGAAGGCAGAGGGTGTTCCTAGCAGAGCAGAACCATCTGTGTACAAAGGTGGAGGAGCACAGAAGGCACTGTGAGACACAAAATGTCATTAAGGAGAGCAGAGCGTGCTGGCACCAGGGAGTGGCTAGGCAAATAAGCCTGGAGCTGAAGGCAGGTTTGAGGGTCATTAAAGGTGGGTTAAGTAAATGGAAGGATGTGCTGTAGACTCATGATTGGATCATGAAGACTTGCTGATATGAAGCTGTCTGCTATCCTCGAGCTAATCATGAATACATTGGAAACTATAGCTCAAGCTTTTGTTGTTATTTGTGTAGATTTGATTTGGGGCTTGAAGTAGACCTTGAAATTTAAGTGAGAAATTAAATGGACACTTAAAGCAAAAAGACATTGTTTCCTTCATAGGAGTCCCCCCTCTCTTCACTGTGCCTACCATTGAAAGATTTATTCTAATGCATTGTCCTATAGTTGTTTTCCAAATATTAAGAAGACACATTGTAGAAAAGTAATCACTATCCAGATAAACTCAAAAAAAATCTTCCTTTAGAAAGTCTAGTCTTAAGAAATAGAGGAAATCCTTTCAAAGCTTTCAGATAAAAATGTCTTTTCTTAAGAAATCAAGACACAATGATAATCCATCAAAATGACAAGGTTCTCATTAGGACTGAGAAAGAAGCTCGGTAGTGAAGTTCTGACTGACTCCCATGACAGCCTAGGTCGGATTCCTAGTACCACAAGGTATAATGGAAAAGCCGAAATGTGCCCATTCATAACATATGCCACAAAAGGGGGAGATACAGCCATACTGGAACAAGATACAAATAACAGAGAGTTAGAAGCTAGTATACTTAATAAAAATTCTCAAACCAAGAAAAAACAAAGACGACAAGGTGATTGTGGGATCAACTCTTGTATGCTGTGGATACCATTGGTTAATAAAGGACTGTCTTGGGCCTGCCCAGGGAATAGAAGTAGGCAGAGAAAGCTGTGCTAAATGCTGAGAAAAAGGAGACAGAGTCAGAGAGAAGCCATGGAGCCACCACCAGAGTCAAATATGCCGAAATTTTGCCAGTAAACCTCAGCCACGTAGCAATACACAGATTACTAGAAGTGGGTTAAATTAGTATGTAAGAGTTAGCCAATAAGAAGCTAGAGCAAATGGGCCAAGCAGTGGTTTAATTAATACAATTTCTGTGTGATTATTTTGGGGCTAAGCATCCTGGAATCAACAAGTGGCCCCTTCCTTACAACAACAAGCGAGCACAAGAAAGTGGGAAAAAGCTAAGTAGCCTTCCTGGAGATCAAAAACTTGCCATTTAAACCACAATGAAATACCATTTTTAGTCTTCAGTCTTGCCAAGACTTTTAAAAGCTGGGAAACATGAAGTGTTGGCAAAGCCGAGCAGCCACACTCTCGTCCATTGCTTGTGGCTGGGTAGCTGTAAAATGGTTAGGGAACAAATATCCTCTGGTTCAGCAATTTCACCGTTAGGTACAAAGCCTGGATAAGCTACCACAAATGTGCAGTTGGAGACATGTCCAGGTTAGAGCTTCGCTCACAACAGTGAAGCACTGGAGCCTATGCAGATGTGTCGATCAGGCTGTGAAGGAGGGAGTTTCACGAGGTTCACCCATGTTTCGGTGCAGACATGACTCACCAGGCCAAGTCCATGCAAGGAAACCTCGAGATATTATTGTGAACGAGGGAAGCAAATCACAGAGAACAGTGTGTGCACACTTCTCTGAAGTTCAGATACCCGCACATTTGGACTCTAATTTCTCTAGAGAGGCAGAGAAGTAATCACGGAAGGCAATGAACTGTTGAAAGCAAATGAAGGAAGGAACTCAGCAGGTAATCTCCTTGTTTCCCCCTGGCTATGGGAATTCATCTGCCATAAGGACAACTTTTCATTTATTTGTTGCTGGAGGCCAACCTATTTTTTTTTGTTTGTTTGTGAACACTTAAAAAATTAAGACTAAATTCTCTTCTTGGATAGAATTCATTTTCATAACAAATGTGTACAGACAACAACAAGAAGCTTCACAATGTGATTAATTTAAACAGTGATTTGATTCCGTTTTCTTTTTAATTGGCAGATCCTCTTCCACCGTGTCGCAAATGCTACACTTTCTTTTCAGCTAAACTTTCCAGCTAGGGTGGGAGTTTTTCCTTCCAGGTGTATGCACTCAATTAATTCATGGTCCTGTTGTTTAGAGTTCAGAATGAGTTTGCTCCCCCTCAAGGTTGTAATTGTGTAACATTTGCTCATAAAGGAAATTGATGTGATCATGTCTGGCTTAGCAGGAAATTAAGCAGATAAGTAGTTAGACCATTCATTACACTGCAGTCTTAGTGGGCCAGGCCCTCAGTACTGTCCTCAGCTCCTGGTTCACTCTATGCTCTGGGCCAGGCCCTCAGTACTGTCCTCAGCTCCTGGTTCACTCTATGCTCTGGGCCAGGCCCTCAGTACTGTCCTCAGCTCCTGGTTCACTCTATGCTCTGGGCCAGGTGCTCAGTGCTGTCCTCAGCTCCTGGTTTATTCTATGCTCTGGGCCAGGTGCTCAGTTCTGTCCTCAGCTCCTGGTTCACTCTATGCTCCACGAATTCTGGATTTCACATCAATACCTTGAAATTAAAAATTAGCATTTCGGGGGCTGGAGAGATGGCTCAGAGGTTAAGAGCATTGCCTGCTCTTCCAAAGGTCCTG